>PVKC010016066.1:0-21052 GCA_004027635.1 Crocidura indochinensis
CCCCCCAAAAAAAATGATTCCTAGGGGTTCTGTTCTAATTTCTCACCTTTCATTTCTGATCCTCTTTAAAAAATTTTTAAATTTAAACACCATGGCTATAAAGTTGTTCATTTTTTTCACAGATAAAGTTGCTAATAATTGAATTACAGCCATACAATGTACAACAACCTTTAGTAGGTCGATATTTTCTCACCACCAATGTCCTCTGTTTCCCCCTTACCCTTCCTGATGTCCTTTTACCTCCCACTCAACCTCCCCTACCTGCTTCTGGTGAGACATTTTACTTCACACACACTCTCACAGTCTTTCTTTTTTTGACCCGTGTGGTTTGCGCTACTGTTAATGAAGGGGTGTCATGCATGTCCCTCTATGCCCTTTCAGACACAGTTCTTGTCTAGAGTGATCAACTCCAACTGTTATTTTCATAGTAGACTCTTGTTTACTCTAATTGCATTCTCCACTCTGTGTGGCAAGCTTCCTACTGTAGACTGGTCATCCACATCCTTATCTCTGTTGTCTTTGTATATCATTCACACACTCTCTTTTATTTTCCTTATATACCACATATGAGTGAGATTATTCTATCCCTCTCGCTTTGATTCATTTCACTCAGCATAATAATCTCCATGTCCATCCATATTTAAGCAAATTTCATGATTCCATTTTTTCCTAATGGCTGCATAGTATTCCATTATACAAAAGTATCACTATTTCTTATTTATTTTAAATTTAAACTACTGGTTTCTCCATTTTAATTTTTAATTGCTGTATTTAAGCACTGTGGTTACAAAATTGCTTGTTGCTGGGTTTAAGTCATACAGTGTGCACCCTTCCTATCACTGGCATTGATGCCTTCCATTTTCCTTCCACCCATCTCCACCCCTGCCTTGCTCTAGGGCAGGCAAATTGCTTCTCTCTCTCTCTCTTCCTCTCTCTCTCTTTTTCCTTTTTTTCACTGGATGTACTACAGTTCTTTAGCCACTCATCTGTTTTTGGACATCTGGTTTGTTTCCAGATTCTAGCTATTGTAAATAGTGCTGCAATGAACATAAAAGTGCAGAGGGCATTTTGTACTGTTTTTGTGTTCCTAGGGTATATTCTTAAGAGCTGTACTTAAGGAAGCTCAATTTACAGTTTTTTTGAGGAATATTCATATTGTTTTCCATAAAGGCTGGGGCAGATGGCATTCCCACTAGCAATGAATGAGAGTCCCTTTCTCTTCACATCCACACCAGCACTAATTGATCTTGTTCTTTGTGATGTGTGCCATTCTCTGCAGTGTGACAATGGTAACTTATTGTTATTTTAATTTGCATCTCCCTGATGATTAGTGATGTGGAGTATTTTTATGTGCTTTTTTTTGGTTTTTTTGGGCCACACCCTGTGACACTCAGGGGTTACTCCTGGCTATTCGCTCAGAAGTTGCTCCTGGCAGGCACGGGGGACCATATGGGGAACCAGGGATCGAACCATGGTCCATCCTAGGTTGGCTCAGGCAAAGCAGGCAGGCACCTTACCTCCAGCGCCACCGCCCGGCCCCAAATTTTAGGGTTATTTTTTTGTTTGTTTGTTTATGTTTTTTGTTTTTTTGGGTCACACCCTGCAGTGCTCAGGGGTTACTCCTGGCTCCATGCTCAGAAATTGCTCCTGGCAGGCACTTATGTGCTTTTTTCAATATGTATTTCTTCTTTAAGGAAATGCCTCACTAAAGAAATTCATTTCTTCTCCCCATTTTTTGATGAGGTTATGTAGGAATACAAAAATAACTGTATTACTATATCTTTAAGATATAGCACTATCTGCTAGACTATCTATTGCTGAGGCCCAGCCGCCTCATTTTTGAGTGGTTAATTTCTATCCTTGTGGTATTATGGTCATATAGATGCTTGGTATAATTATTCAGTTTGTGAGTTTGTTTTTCCTTTTTGGTTTTTGGGTCACACTCGGCAGTGCTCAGGGGTTACTCCTGGCTCCATGCTCAGAAATTGCTCCTGGCAGGCACGGGGGACCATATGGGGCACTGGGATTCGAACCGATGACCTTTTTGCATAAAAGGCAAATGCCTTACCTCCATGCTATCTCCCGGGACCCTAGTTTGTGAGTTTAGTTAAGTTAGACCTATGTCCTAAAATGTTATCTATCCTGGAGAATATTCCTTGTACACTAGAGAAGAATGTATGATTAGATTTTTGAGGATGGAAGGCCCTATATAAATGAAATAGTCACAGCTCATCATTTAGGAGCTTTTCTTACGTCTTTAGTGATATTCTGTCTAGTGCAGAAATCCTCAAACTTTTTAAATAGAGGGCCAGTTCAGACCACTGGAGGTCCAGTTTGTAGTAAAAACAAAAATTATGAACAAATTCCTCTGAACACTGCATATATCTTATTTTAAAGTGAAGAAACAAAACAGGAACAAGTATAATATTTAAAATGAAGTAAAATTAAATCAACAAACTTACCAGTATCAACAAACTTACCAGTATTTCAGTGGGAACTATGGCCCTTCTTTTGGCTAATGAAATGGTCAATGTTCAGTTCCATATTTGTCACTGCTAGTCATAATAAATGATGCAAGTGTGCATCCGTTAAACTTGATCTAGTGGGAGATTTCAAATGTTTCGTTCTAGAAAAAATTTGTTTACAGACATAAGTGCTGCCAAGATGGTTGCTATTTTGAGTGCACTGTTCCTGAGATGAGGGTATGTCTCAGTGGGGGGAGATGCATAAAAAATTAAGAAGGCTGCTTGACTTGAATGCATATTTCAGAGAGCCACAATTCTGCAGTTTAGCCAGTTCCATTTGGTAAATTGTATTCACATTTTCAGTGTTAATAGAAAATGAGTTATGGAAAGGCTGTATTTCCTGTTCTGGAAATGAAACTCTTTAAATCTAATTTGGAACTCCTTTTGCAATATTTCCAGTGAGTCCACACGTTTTGTTTGGGAATGCAACCAATGGTTTTTCTGCTAACAGATTTTGACTTGTGGGGCAATGGCAGAAGTTTTCCTCCTTCACTTGTTTGATGAGGAGGCCTAATTTTACTTCAAATGCTTTGACATGTGATTGCATTTCACAGATGAGCTTCCCCTTTTCTTGAAGTTGCACATTGACATTGTTGAGTAGCTCTGTTACATCTGTCAGAAAGGCAAGGTGCCATTTCCATTCTGCATCATTGAGCCCTGGTACTTCTTTGTTTTTTTGAAAGCAGAAAAGTTGTAATCTGTAGAAGTAACTCATAGAAACATTTCAACTCTCCCTCAACTCAGCCAACAGACTTCTGCGTGATACAGGACATCTTCATAGTCAACATTTAACTCTGACAAAAATTCCTGAAATTGTCTGTGGTTTAGTGCATGAACTCTAATGAAGTTAACACAAGATACCACTATTTTCCTACTTCAGTGATTTACAACACAGCATTTGTTGGCAAAACAGGCAGTTTATGGCTATTGGATGAGAATGGTTATTTTTGTCCATTTCCTGGTTAATGCAAGCAATTACTTCTTTCTTAGACCCAACCATGCTAGGAGCACCAACAGTTGTCATGCTGGCTAGTTTAGCCAATTCCAGCTCCAAACCATTCACAGTTTGGCAAATCTTTTTATAGATATCCTCGCGTGTAGTTGTTCTTTTGATGCTTTGCAGAACAGCAAGCTCTTCTGTGACTTCAAAATAATCATTTATCCCACAAATAAAAATTAGAAGTTGTGCAGAATTATGAACATCATTGCTTTCGTTGAGTGCCAAGGAAAAATATGAAAGTTTTTTGGTGCAGTTTTGCAAATGCTGATGCAAATTGTCTCCCATTTCTTCAATCCTCCATGTAACTATAGGTCCTAAAGACTCACTGTATTAATAAATTGGCCTTCTCTGGAAACATCTCTTTGGCAACAGAAAGGCAATCTTTAACAAATTCTCCCTCCATGAATGGTCTGCCAGTCCAATCTATTAGTTTGTTGTAGTTAAAAAATGTTTTAATAGTTTAGGTAATAAGGTTACAATAGTGTTCAAGTTTCTTGTGTTGATGTACAAAGTTAATGCCCAATCCCATCACTGAAGTGTACTTGAACCCTAACCCACCCCATATCATCTCTAGTCTGACCTTCCTTGTCATTATTTGTCACTATTTTTATTTGTTTGAGGGTCACACCTGAAAGTACTCAGGGGTTATTTCTCGCTCTGCATTCAAGAAGCACTTCTGGTGAGCTCAGGGGACCATACGGGGTCCCAAGGATTAAACCTGAAGGGGTCATGTGCAAGGCAAATGTCCTATCTGCTGAAACATTGCCACAACTTACCTTCATTTCTTATTCCACACTGTTTATCAGAGAAAGCAGGGAAGTGAAAGCATTCAACTTCTTTTTCCACTGGGTTCATTATTTCCAGAGGAATCCTGGGGAGGAAGAGTTTAAATTCGGAAAACTTTTCACCTGAATAACCTGCAGAGGCCTGGTGCTGGGTGCTGGTATATGCCTGGTAAATACTGATCCCCTCCCCTACTCCATGAGGCTGGACCAGGCCCACACATCAGTGCATGGGAACCTGGTGTCTCTGTCTACATCTATCTCATTTTCTGGGATGAGAGAACTAAGATGGGATTCTTAGAGGGGACAGAGGACCCTGATATGGAATCTTCTTCCTAGCAAGTGATTTCAAAATGGTTTCCCTCTTTTGAGGAATTATGGGCTTAGTACCTAGCCTTATGTTTAGGTAAAGGAACCAATAGGCAAGTTTAAAACTATGTGTTGAGAAGATCTAAATATCTGTGATCCTGAAATTCTCCACAAAAGGAAGGTTGAGTGTGGGGAAACTCTTGGTCTAAGCAGTCAGCCTAAGGTTTATAATCCCTCTTCACAGCCTACACTGCCCTTTAGCAAATTGACAACTGCCAAGGAAGAACCATAAATTAAGATCCTCAAGATCTACATACCATTCTTCATGTTGTGCCCCTTAGAACCAACTCAATTCAGTTTTATGATCCGATTCATGAAGTTGATTTTGATGAGGAAAGACACGGGCTTTAAACCCAGTAAAGGGACTTACCCCCAATTTCTAGATTGATTTTTTTTTTTGGTTTTTGGGTCACATCCCGCAGTGCTCAGGGGTTACTCCTGGCTCCATGCTCAGAAATTGCTCCTGGCAGGCACGGGGGACCATATGGGGCACTGGGATTCGAACCCATGACCTTTTGCATGAAAGCCAAACGCCTTGCCTCCATGATATCTCCCGGGCCCCCTAAGTTGATTTTTTTTAAATGCCACAGTTAACTGCCTGGGTGACAGGAAACTGTGAGGAAATGGGACCAAGTGTCAGAAAAAAACACAGAATTCACATGGATGCCACAAAGGGTATTCACTGGGAAATGAAACAAAATAAGATGCTTGTGTATAAACCTCCAGAAGGACTTCCAAGGAAGAGTGGGAAAAAAGCATGATTCAGAACAGACCCATGCCCCCCTCACTATGACGATTTGTCTCAAAGATCAGAGTGGCATGTGACCATTTCTAGCCTCTGAGTCCAACACGCTGTAACTAGAACTCCACACATGCCCATGTTCCTTGGTCCTTGATAACTGACCACAATGGGTGTCTTCCCAGGCCACACTTCCTGTCAGGAGTCAAGAAGAACACATGTGCCAGAGTTTGGAAGGGTCTTTAATAGCAAGCATATGGACATCACATTGGGAGGAGAGAGGCAGGAGCAGATAGATGTGGATAGGGGGATACAGGATTTATACTGCAGAAGCATCTAACAAAGGGCAATAATTGTTGGCAACAGTCTTGTCATTTACAGGATATTTTCTTGGAAAAAAAATAGAAAGGCAAAGAAAGCACATAGTTTGCATGATTTCATGCTTTGAAACCAAAATCAAAACCCCACCCCAATTGTTCCCTGCTGCTGCCTTTCATCAAAGTTGAGTAGCTCTGTTACATCAAAGTGGCAAAATTTTGCACTTGTACACAAATGAAACTAGGTCACTGATAACTATATGTGTACCTTAACAATTGCCATTGGTTCTCTCTCCTAAAAATGCTAACATTTCTAGAGAGAACTGTTCCATATGTTACACCTGCCTAGATATTAGAAGGTACTTCAGAAAAAAATGGAATTTTTAAAAACCAAAAAAGTATAGGAAAAGGAAGCCTATGAGGAGCAGACCCCTGGACACAGTTAGCAAATTTCAGGTCTGTTTTTATGCATTGCAACGCATGCCTCTAAATACCTGTGTGTGTGTGCGGCACCCTCAGCTGGCTTTCTAAAGCACGCCAGTCTCAACTCCTCCACTTATGAGATCCAAGTGCAAAGAAAAAATCCAGTAAAACATACTATTTAACTACTTGACCCGAGACATCAGCTCTTGCTATTTTATCTGGCACAGTGTAGCCATGAGCATGACTGGAGTTCCTGCAAGCTTGAGTTATCCTGTGTAAAATCTCAGGGGCATTCGCAACCTGGTACCACTATCTGAGAGAAAACTGTTTCTTTAGGGAAAGAGGCCTTGTTCCTAAATGCTAAAGAAATGTAGCTTCTGGGACTAGAGAGATAGCACAGTGTAGGGTGTTTGCCTAGCAAGCAGTTGATCCAGGATAGAAAGTGGTTCGAATCCTAGCATCCCATATGGTCCCCGGTTCTTGCTAGGAGTGATTTCTGAGCACAGAACCAGGAGTAACCCCTGAGCACAGTCAGTGTGACCCAAAAAAACAAAACAAAACAAAAAAACAAACAAAAAAAAGAAATGTAGCTTCTCTGTTCTGCTCAGGATTAGCATTGGCACAGGACTGGAGTTGAGGCTTTGGCACGAGACTGGATCTTCGTGACTCTTCGTTGAGCTCTTTCAATAGTCCCAAAGGCTGGCCCAAAGGGACTGGGCCCTGCCCTGACCCACAGTCTCTTCTGCCACCACAACCACCACCAAGACTCGAACTGATTGCCTCTTGTCCGAGACCTAGGGCCAGGTCTGCACTTTCCAATCTGCAACAAGTGCTCTCTGGTAATCGCCAGATCCATGACTTTTGACCTTTCTAAACCTACTGAGCAAAGGCTGCTCTGCCATTGCTCTGGTATCTGTGGGCAGTGGGCAGTGAAAATTCCTCTACTGAGCAGTTCTGTTTTTGTTTTTTTGTTTTTTTTGCTTTTTTACCCAGAAAAAGAACTACAGTAGATTTTTCAGGATGCCTCTGTCCCTGTGGCTGAGGCATTTTTAAAGCCACAAAGCCACCCCCAGCCAGGCCCTGCCTCTAGATGGGCAGCCAGTGCAGGGAAAGTTCTGGAGGGTGCCCTGCCACCAACCCACCCACATAGGGCCCTGCCTGTTCTTACAATCTTCTAGAATACAGGCGGACCAAGGTAACCATGATACTTTAGCCACCTATGAGATTGGTCCTGTCAGGCAGCATCCTGGAGGATAAGTCCCTGGTGTTCTGCAGAGCCCCCAATCTCTCTCTCACAGAACAGAAACTAGGTTCTGGGATGGGAACTTCAAGAAACCAATTCCCCTTTGAGGTGAGAAAGAAAGAACCGAGTCTACCGTATAAGAGAGGTCTGCACTCCAGAACAGGGTTCTGGGGCAGCAGAATATAGGAAGATCTGTAAAGAAAAGAGTTATGTACCAGCCATATGGAAGCTCTGAGCCTGGGCTCAGACATGGTGTGTGTGTGGGTCTCACTAAGCCTAGACCCTGACCCCTTCCTGGCACTTGATCCCTTGAAAACCAAGGTTCATGGTTATCAGGCAGGAAGAAGTAATAAGGCAGCAATGAAAGAAATGTCTATGGGTCACTCAAAGCTAGGTTTTACAAATGCCACCTGAGGCAGATGGATGTATATCCTCAGTGATCACTTCTTTTTGTTTCCTCTCAGATACATTCCTCTCGATTCTTGCCCTCTAGGAGCTGACTAGCAGGTACACCTAGCTCTCAGCTGTGCTGAGCCTGTCCAGTGTGTTGGCTTAGAGCAACTGCCTATCCTGGGGCAGAGAAAAGCCAAATCCCCACTTCCCCCTTCCCCTAAGGAACAAGGAGTCATCAGTTCAAGGGGCTCAAACTCACATCTGGACAGACATGTGCTCCATCATCCCACAGACTAAGATTTAGCAAGATCCATATGGTCCCTTTCTCCTGGCTCCTTATACACAATGGCCCCGGAAGATAGGAGTTAGTGGAAAAGTGGGGCTCAAGGGAAGAGGGGGCCAGTTTGGGGTTGGTGAGGTGCCCTATCATGTTGTTGTGGACCAAAAGTTCAGGCCAGCTGCCAAGTGCATCAGCAGGTGCAGGAATATCAGGACTTCATGCAGATACCAGTGAGAAAGAAGCCATTGGCAGCCCGACTTGCAATCACCCTGTGAGATGAGAGGGGGCTATGGGGACAAACTCACAGAGGAGAAGAAGGCTCCGAGAGCAGCTAGCTAATGTCTTTGGGTGGGGGTAGGTTTGGCATGGAAAAAGGGGACGTAGCATCGCTCCCCCAACATCTGGAGCAGAAAATTCAGCCTGTCTCACTCATGTTCATAAGCAAGAACATGAGCAAGTGAATGCCCAGAAGTCTAAAGGGTTTCATGAGAAAAATGAAGTTTGAATGAAGCTTCGTGTAAAATGAAGCTTGACGCAAAACCCTTGGGTTCACAATCAATCCCGGTTTATTTGAAAATGGAACAAATCAGAGTGCTCCCTTTCAGTCCAGCCCCACATTAGTCTTGCTGGCCCAAGGGACAGTACTAAAGAAACTCTCTTCCACTGAGCCCAAACACCCCTACTAATCACTCAAGAACAGTGCTGAGGAAACACTCTCTTGCTGAGTCCACTCTGCCAGTCCCCAGAAACATTGCTGACAGAGGATTCTGCCACTGAGCCCAAATACCCCACCAGCTCTGTTAACAGCCCAACTTTCCTGTTGGTCTTTTGTGTGTTTTTCCAAGAAAAGAAGAGCCCAGGAGACTGGGAGGGGAGGCTTAAAGTCCCTAATTTCATGATTGAGGACTGAAGTGCCCCCCTTAGACCATGAGCATCCACTGTCCCCCAACATTTCTCCATCCAGCGGACAATGCTAAGACCAACCAGTTTGAACAACAGGCCTGGGAGAAAAAAAAAAGATTCCTTCCAACTTTGTGCCTTCCCCTGCTCTGCTACTTATTTTGTTAGCCCTGAATTTGTCAACCTAACAGGCAAGTTACCTTCATTCCATCCCTGATGCTACATTTAGCTGAGTGTAGCACAAGAGAAAGTGTTTCACACCCATGGTTATTGGAACCAGGGGTGGAGAAGGGTTGTGACTGTCTTCAATTATTCCATATTAGCGTTACAAAGATTCCCCTGTAGACATGCCCTGGGAGCTGCATTTCCAGTCAATACAGCTATTTAAGTTCCCGAAAGATGACAATCATCAGAACTTCTTCTTTGAACCAGACTAGCCCATGATGAAGAGAATCCCATTTTAGCATTGCTTTAAAAATGACTGTAACCCATTGCCCAACCTATGTGATTACAATTTTGAAATAAATTTTTTAGTGGCGTCCTTTACTTGACTTTAAAAAGGAAAAAAAGAATAAGAAGATAAAAAGTAAGGAAGATTCCATCTCTCTTTTTTTAAGTGTCCTGGTTTATTTTCCTATTCAATTTTTCTATGGCTTCAAAGCTTAAGTGGCACTTGGATTATGGGTGTTTCATGATTTAATCAGTTGCCATATTGGTATCAACAGAGTTTCCTTTCATATAGTGGGAATGAGTAAGTTGTCTCTTACTCCATCCATGTTTTGGAGACTTTGAAACAATGACTTGGGGTGAGTTTGTCTAAAACAATTGAACAGACCCATCAAGTCTCCACTGAGCCCCGAGCCAGTTGCTGCATGCCCAGGGCTCTCAGGCAATCTGAACCTCTAAGCCACTGAGCTTCCTACCTTCAAGTCTCTCAATCCGAAGCTAAGCTATTAACCATCCTTCCCTGCCCCCGGTCTTGCACTTGTGCAGTTTAATGACTAGATATTAAAACTCATCATGCTTTATAAGCAAAAGTTTTCACATACAGACACTGAAAAGGGGGACATTGAAAAAGTGCAAACCATGTTTCTTCTCTGCCAATGCTTGTCCTCCAAAGACACCCTTAATGCTTTTAGAGCCTCCCATATACACTCCAGTCAGTGATCATTCCTGATATGACATCAACTCAAGAGAGAACAGTCAAGCAGTGGCATGGACTCTAAACTCAAAGGGTCATACAACTCCATTGAAACCCACCGACATGGGAGTGACATTCAGGGCACTGAGCCAAAATGCAACCCAGATGCTGGGTAGTCACCAGGAAGGTGCTTCACTTGAATCAGGGTGCTGGGAGTGGACATCCTGCTCTGAGTGCTAATGTGAAACACTAACCCAGGATCTCATGAGTCCCTCCTGGGGCACCCAGCTGCACTTTCCTTCTGAGTCAGGGCCCCTGAAGGTCACTGCTGACTGACCCCCATCTGGGGGTGGTCCGTCTCTGGTTCCTCCTCTTCTACATCCGCATTATACTCTTCGAAGGCTGCATCATCAACATCTGGGAGTCCCAGTAACTGGAGGGCAGAGAAGAGAAGTAGCTGTGAACACTGACTGGCCCAAAGCCCTGAAGTAACTCAAAATTCAACAACACTGGATGGGAAAGTGTTAAGGATTTTCCATACTAGCCAATTAGCCCAACAACTGTATTTCTAAAAATTCCTAGATGGAGAATCCCATCCTTCAAGGGGCCAGTGATCAGAGAACGCCTCAGTGGAGAAGGTGATGTTCTCTGCTTCTATGTACCAAAGCCCAGAAATGCCGCAAGTACCCAAGCACAAAGGCATGTACCTGGATGTAAGTAGTAATGGCAGCAATTCTGACTCTACCATCAAGTCAGCTGGATTTCATTCCCTTCTTTATTGGCATCACCCAAGAAGAAGGCTTATTATTTACACACGTACAGAAACAATCAAAGTGTTCATCAATAATATTAAATCATGATACATTTGTCACACACACACACACACACACACAACCACTGAAGAGTAGAGTTTAGGGCCACACCTGGCAGACTCACTCAGGGTTCACTCCTTGCAAGTTCAGGAGACAATATGGGTTACTGGGAATTAAAGCCAGGTCTGTCACATTCGAGGCAAGTGCCCAACCTGCTATACTATCTCTATGTCCCCTAAGACTACCTTTTTATTTATTTATTTATTATTTTTTATTTTTTTGGTTTTTGGGCCACACCCAGTAACGCTCAGGGGTTACTCCTGGCTATGCGCTCAGAAGTCACTCCTGGCTTGGGGGACCATATGGAATGCTGGGGGATTGAACCGCGGTCCATCCTAAGCTAGTGCTGGCAAAGCAGACACCTTACCTCTAGTGCCACCATGCTGGCCCCTTGTTTTTTTGTTGTTGTTATATTTTGTTTGTTTTGTTTTTTGTTTAGTTGTTTTTTGTTTTTGGGTCACACCCGGTGGTGCTCAAGGGTTACTCCTGGCTGTCTGCTCAGAAATAGCTCCTGGCAGGCACGGGGGACCATATGGGACACCAGGATTCAAACCAACCACCTTTGGTCCTGGATCGGCTGCTTGCAAGGCAAACGCCACTGTGCTATCTCTCCAGGCCCTTGTTGTTTTTTTTTAAGCCACACCTGGCAATGTTCAGGGGTTACTCCTGGCTCTATGCTCAGGAATCACTCCTTGTGGGCTCAGGATGCTGGAAATTGAACCTGCAAGGCAAATGCCATATCTGCTGTGCTGTCGTTGTGGTCCCTGAAGATTATTTTTTAATTTGGTAAGTTTAAATAAGAGGAAAAACATGATAAAAATGTTTTTTCACTGTGACATAGATGTGCTTAAATATGTAGGCCTCACTATCTAAAAGAGTGATATCTAGGACAGGAAGAAGAAAGGAAATTAGGAGATAGGATGCTACTTTCATGTTTGATTCCCTGGTCCCCAGTATCACTAGGGCTGACTGCTCCTCCCAAAAGGCGGGACTGGAGAGACAGTGCTTGCCTTGCACTCAGCTGACCTGTGTTTGATCCCCATGGGGAAGATCCCCATGAGCCAGGCCAGGAATCATCCCTGAACACAGAGTCAAAGTAAACCCTGAGCACCACTGGGTTTGGCCCCAAGCCAAACAAACAAAAAGGAATAACTTTAATGAAATCTACCTGCATTTTGCAAATATTGTTTTCAACAGTAGGATTGTGGGTACATATTTTTCTTCTATCTTTTTGTATTTTCCATATACTCTGTAATTGTCGTTGGGGACATTCACAATGAAATGGCAGTGCTATTTGCTGGGCCCAACCAATAGGTAAGCAGGCTCGATGTGGGTAGGAAGCTGTGGCTATGGGTACCTGTGTCTGCCACCCACAACATCTCCAAGTAAGTGGCCTGTGCATGGTCAAAGGGACTCTGCTTGTCCAAGGATGCAAAGGTAGTCAGCTCTTGAGGTCAATCAAGAGATTGACTGTCTCTTTCTGGAGAGCTTAAGTAGCACAAGTGGGGTTGGTGGGGCTGCTGGAAGGGAGTGTGAGAGAACAGTGAGGAGGGCACTGAGCTTGCATATACCAGATGCCAGGTTGATCCTTGGTACCCCATAGAGTACTTGAGCCTACCCACTGGGAGTGATTGCTGAGCATAGAGCCAAGAGCAAGCTTTGAGCGCCTCCTGGCAAGACTCTGAACAGAAAAGGTCCCCAAAGTGAAGAATGGCTAAGGGAAAGTGACAATCCTGTGGTGTTCCCAGTTGTGTCACTGACAGTCACAGCAGGGTTTGATAACCTTAGCGCACACTGTCCCAGAATGAGACAGTGTTGCCACACTCACTGTTAGAGTTGGTTTTACATTTGTTCCAGTCAGGAGCTGGCAGAGAGATAGGACAGTGGACCCCATTCCAATCCCCAGGTTCTCCATGTGGTCCCCCAAGCCCCATAGGAGTAAGCCCTGAATGCAAAGAGAGGAGGAAGTCCTGAACACTGCTGGGTGTGGTCCCCAAACCAAACAGACCAAAGAGACCTCCTCTGGTATGGAGGAAGGCGCCCTCATCTTAGGTGAGGTTGGAAACTTAAATATTAAGAACCAAGCTCTGGATCTGAGAAACAGTATAATAGGCTTAGAAACACAAAGATGCTGGAAGTGCTAATCAAACAGACATGCTAGCAACCCAACCAGCTAACAGACAACCAAAGACAAGCGTGAAAATGCCAGCACATATCACAAAGATATTCTTGGTATATACAGCCTTTTAAAATATAGTATTTTGCCAGCATCTCACACCTTGTCAGTGATGCTCAGGGGGCCAGGCAGGGCCAGGAATGTCACCACCCCACTTTGAGCTCTCCCCCAGTTGGAACTGACAAGCACTGAAAAGAATTTTGCAAAAGAGACAGAGAGCAAAGACAGAAACAGAAAGACAGAGAGAGAAAGAGAGAGACAGAAAGAGAGAAAGAAAGAGAGAAAGAAAGAGGGAGAGAGAGAGCATGCTCCTGTGTGCAGTGGGGCAAGGAAAGGGTCTTGAGTGACATGGCCTGACACTGGCCATGAAGATGAAAGTAAGCAGGCACCTTCCAACTGGCTCATGATATGAATCTCACCACAAAGAGTGGTGAGTGCAGTTAGAGAAATAATTACACTAACAACTATCATGACAATATATGATAATAAATGAGTGAGAGAAGAAGAATGCCTGTCTCGAATACAGGAGGCAGGGGGTGGGGGAGTAGGGAAATGAGGGGCATTGGTGGTGGGAGTGTTGCATTGGTGAAGGGGGTTGTTCTTTTTATAACTGAAACCCAACTACAAATATGTTTGTAATCATGGTGCTCAAATAAAGCTATTATTTAAAAGAATAAAAAAAACAGGCACCTCCCACATCCAGGGGAGCATTCATTCGACAGATTTATTAGTTAGAAAAGTAATAAATTGACAGTTGCCAGAGATACACAGATCCTAATACCAAAAGAAAAAGACGAGGTGAGAAAGTGAGATCTCTACTGAATCGAGACTAGGCAGGAGCAGTACCTGATGCGGGATAGGGTGGACACTCTTTCTAGGCCTTCCAGCAAACCCCACAATCTAGGCCTCACTGTGTAGTTACAGAACCTCTCTAACACTTCCCCACACTCTGCCTTTGAGCATGCCAGCTGGGTGAAGCGTACTGGATTGGCTCCTAAAGGCTCAGTCTGCATCCTACCCTATCAGAGGCTCTTAACTCAAGTGATACTAGAAATAACCAGCACCCCAGCACCCAACAACTGCGTCATAGCCCTGCCCTCTGCCTCCCTCCAGGAACTGCTATCTTTAAGCCACAGGGGCAGACAAAAGACAACAATTAGTCATCCGCTGTTTGTACCAGCTCTCCCCGAACCCCTGCTATTCAAAATCCAGATGTCTTTAGAATCTAAGAAGGTACCTACTGGTCGAAAAGACTTGAAGACTTTTTCCAAGACTTCCTGGAGGGTCTTCTTGCCGCAGGAGGAGATGTAGTCCTGGGCCAGCTGCAAGAAGGGCAAGCAGTCCTCGCTCTCACTCCACACGTGCTGTGCATCGGCCGGGGAAGGGAGAAAACAAAGACACACAGCATTATACATGGGCCAAGGCTGGTGATTTTGTTTGTTTTTTTTTTTTTGGTTGGTTGGTTTTGGGGCCACACCTGGTGGTGCTCAGGAGTTACTTCTGCCTCTTAACTCAGGAATCACTATTGACAGGTTTGGGGAACCATATGGGTTGCTGGGGATTGAACCAGGATCAGCTGTGTATAAGGCAAAGACCCTTCCAATTGTGCTATCACTCTGGCCTCATTAGGTGCATTTCTAATGATGTGAAAGGAAAATGGTCTCCCGAGTCATATTTATAGACTCGTTCTTGAGCTGTTTGCATGGGCCCTGAGGCTTTGGGCTCATCACTTCATCTGTGGGATTTCCCATGGGGTCTGCTCATTCATTGGGATATGAAGTTTATGAGTCACATCCCTCTACTGAAATTTCTGTGTGTGTGGGGGGGGGGGTATTCTAAGTATGAGCAAGGGGGAAGGTTTTTTAATGGGAGGGAGGAGCAACTAGAAGCCTTCAAGATCCCTCACTTCACCATCATCTATGGCTTAAGGATTAATTAGGCAGAGTTTGTAATCACTAACATGGAACAAGACATTCTTTACTCAGATGGGGCCATGGGAAGCGGGTGTGGGGAAACTGACTTTAAAATGAAATGGATTGCCTAATGGTCGGTAAATTACTGGGGAAACAAAAGCTCCCCGTGGGTCTGGCTTCCCTGACAATGCCGAGGGCGCCAGCCTTGTCCCATAATGTTAGCACCTCACAATGTTAGTCCTTTGCAATGTTAGTACCTCACAACACAAGACTGGGTTTTTGCATCTTTTCCTTTGGAAATGAGGCAAGCAGTTTTATCCCCCTCCCACAAGAGGATCATCATTGGAGCACTTTCTCTTTGTGCTGAAGCATCTTTCCCCCACTTGTGTTCATGGATCAGGTTTGCGTTCCAGTGCAGAAGCCATGGTTCAGCCTTAAACTCTGAACAGAACAAAGCGCTGTAGGTGGCCATGGCAAGACCAGGGGCTATGCTGGGCACCCAACTTGCTGTTCAAAGGCAACTGACAGTAACAAAACCAAAGTCATAGTCGAGAGGTGTGGAGACCTGGGTGGGAGGTAGATGATGGCTAGAGGCGGGACAAGACAGCAGAGAGGATACCTCCTTTCTTGGAGGACGGTCAGGTGCAAACATGTACTTTCTATTCATGCTGCTGGCTGTGGGTATCGCTCCCCTTATCAGACTGTCCCCCACCCCACCCTTCGTAACACATGCTTGCTTCTTTCCTTCTCACTGAAGGACTTCCAGGAACGAGGTCAATAGCCTACAATACTGTCCATCAAGAGAAATGACTAGGTGCTTGTGTGTCATCTTGACACTCGATGACATGAGTTTCATGGACTTAAAGACCCTGTTCAGGGGCCGGGCGGTGGCGCTGGAGATAAGGCGCCTGTGCTAACCTAGGACGGACCACGGTTCGATCCCCCGGTTCCCCATATGGTCCCCCGTGCCTGCCAGGAGCGACTTCTGAGCGAATAGCCAGGAGTAACCCCTGAGCATCAACGGGTGTGGCCCAAAAACCAAAAAAAAAAAAAAAAGACCCTGTTCAAACACCAACTGCTCTTGCTCCACTACTTCTGCAGGAGTTTCCTCCTGGCCTGAATAAAGATGATTTATGGACTCTCAAACCTCATCGAAGAGCCAAAGTACCAGTTCTGGTATGAGTTTAAAAGTTGCCAAGCCACTGTGATGTCATTTGCGCATCAATGGCTGACGAGATGCCATTGTGTACCAGCACAGAGCACTTTTCTATCTGTTTCATCAAAGGTTCAGACAGGCCCAGAGGTGAGAGGGACTTTATATCCCACTTCTAGTCAGCCTCCATTTTCCCAGTCCATTTTTAAAATGTGCTGGTGGAGTGGCAAGCCATACCCAGGTCAAAGGTAGGCCTAAGAGCTACCCTTGGGTGCTGGAGAAATAGCAAAGTAGGTCGGGCATTTGTCTTGCAGCAACCGACTCAAGTTCAATCCTAGATTATCAGGAGTAATCTCTAAATGCAGAACCAGGATTAATCCCTGAGAGATGCTGAGTGTGGCCCCAAAACTAAAACACAAACAACCCCCCAAAAAACTGAAAAAGAGATTGACTTCTCTCAAAACTTAATAACAGTATCAGGAGTTGAAGACTCTGGTCAGCATCCCAGACGCCACCATCTACCATCTTTCCTGGCACCTGAACAGTGACCTAGAACCCAGGGACTCTATAAGAAAGCAACAATGGTGAGTGACTTAACTCTCTGGTGGATTATCATCATGATGGCCCTCTCAAGCTGGACTGAATGTGCTGTGCCTTTCACTGGAACATCAGTGAACATGGCTCCTGTTTTGAATGGCTTCATATTGCTCTGGTCCATCTACCTGTATTTCTCACTCTGGACTGTACGTGGCAGGCCTTCTAGAGTTTCACCTGCACACATACCACAAGAGGGGAAGAGAGCCTTCCCAGTGGTGATGAGTTCTCGATCTAAAGGCCTTCCCAGGGACGATGATTTATCATTGACTACAGACACTAAGCCAGAGAGACTCCCATCTCCCAAGAATCATGAACCAGTTACCATCTCTACAGAGGCAGAGTTTGAAAACGGCTCAACCAGAGAAATGCCAGCGTCCCAAGCACTGAGTCAGGTAGGTAAGCCGGTGCTAGCAATCCAAGTCCTGGGCACTGTCAAATGGTTCAATGTCCGGACTGGTTATGGCTTTATCGACAGAAATGACACCAGAGAAGATGTCTTTGTTCACTGGAAAGTTATTAAGAGAAACAATCTCAGGAAGTTTCAGTGTAGTGTTGGAGATGGGGAAACTGTGGAGTTTGATGTCCTGAAAAGAGAGAGGGGACCAAAAGCTGCTAATGTATCCAGACCTGGCAGAATATCAGTAAAAGGCCCGGGAGATAGCATGGAGGTAAGGCGTTTGCCTTTCATGCAAAAGGTCATCGGTTCGAATCCCGGTGCCCCATATGGTCCCCCGTGCCTGCCAGGAGCAATTTCTGAGCATGGAGCCAGGAGTAACCCCTGAGCACTGCCAGGTGTGACCCAAAAACCAAAAAAAAAAAAAAAAAGGCAGCAGATATGCTCCCAATCGACATAGGTTCTGCCAACTTATCCCCCAGCTTCACTCAGCTGCCCCACCATCTATGGCGCCAGAGGCCTCCTCAGGCGTGTCAAAAGCAGGCAGTGAAGGGGAGAGGTGTGAAGACTCTGGGCAGCCTCTCAGATGCAGACGGCTACCATCTTTCCTCTACTGAAGGTGCAGGACCATGGCCCCCAGACCTGTAGCAGAGTATCAAGGAGACCCCAGTAGCCACCACAGAAGATGGAGAATCCAAGCCCAGCCAAAGCACAACAGAGGAGAAGATGTTTTCAGAACCTTTTGTAACTTTCTCCTAGGCTAAGCCCTTGACCCTATTTGCAACGCTCACTATATTGCTGGTTAAATTGTGTTTTATCTGTATGGATCTTATTGTTTTATTCAATGTCTCACTGCAAACAGAAAATTGTATATTCAACTTTAGTACTTTAATATTAGTTTGCTTTTTCCATGGAAATGTATAATGTTGTTAGTTTTAAAAATTCTTAGCTATCTTAGTGGATGCTTCCCAATCGCTATGATATTTCATTGTGTACCTTATGCAGCAATTTATTCTCAAAACTGTCTGAAAAACTGTTGTCATCTCAAGGGCCCAGAGAGATAGCACAGCGATGTTTGCCTTGTAAGTAGCCATTCCAGGACCAAAGGTGGCTGGTTCGAATCCCGGTGTCCCATATGGTCCCCCCTGCCTGCCAGGAGCTATTTCTGAGCAGACAGTCAGGAGTAAGCCCTGAGCACTGCCGGGTGTGGCCCAAACCCCTCTCCTCCCAAAATAACAACTGTTGTCATCTCTTTGTCCACAAAAGTCTATGGAAAAGGAACTTGGATACTATAGAGTCTTATTAACAGTGCTCATTTTAAGAATGTCTTAGTGGGGGGCCGGGCAGTGGCGCTGGAGGTAAGGTGCCTGCACTAACCTAGGACGGACCTCGGTTTGATCCCCTGGTTCCCCATATGGTCCCCCGTGCCTGCCAGAAGCGACTTCTGAGCAAATAGCCAGGAGTAACCCCTGAGCGTCACCAGGTGTGGCCCACAAAACAAAACAAAAAAAAAAAAAAATGTCTTAACAGCCGGGCAATGGCTCTAGAGGTAAGGTGCCTGACTTGCCTGTGCTAGCCTAGGATGGACCGCGGTTCAATCCCCCGGTGTCCCATAGGGTCCCCCAAGCCAGGAGTGACTTCTGAGAGTATAGCCAGGAGTAACCCCTGAGCGTCAACGGGTGTGGTCCAAAAAACAAACAAACAAACTAAAAAAGAATGTCGTAGCAAACTTATTTTCAAACTATAAATATCTATGAAAATGTTCTTGTGATTTTTGTTTAACAAAGTTTTTTTTTTTTGGGTCACACCCGGCAGTGCTCAGGGGTTACTCCTGGCTCCATGCTCAGAAATTGCTCCTGGCAGGCACGGGGGGCCATATGGGGCACCGGGATTCGAACCGATGACCTTTTGCATGAAAGGTAAACGCCTTACCTCCATGCTATCTCCCGGGCCCCTTGTTTAACAAAATTTATCAAAAGGAACTCAGATGTTCTAGACTTGTATTAAGTGATTAGTGTTAAAATGTTTAAGAATTTTCTAATTAAGTGTATCTGCAGAAGATTCTAATGTTTATGTTCAGAGAAGCTTATGAAAGTGTTGTGAGATGTATGGAGCCAGAGAGATAGCACAGCAGTAGGGCGTTTGCCTTGCATACAGCCAATCCAGAAAGGACAACGGTTCGAATCCCAGCATCCCATATGGTCCCCATGCCTGCCAGGAGCGAGGAGTAAGCCCTGAGTGCCACCGGGTATGACCCAGAAACAAAACAAAAATAAATAAGTAAATGTGTTGTAAGATGTATGAAAAGATGTCTGAATCAGATATCTGAATCAGGGTCACACAAGAAATAAATCCAAACCAGAATGAGAGTGAAACAGGAAGTCTGGAAGTATTCTCCCTAGTTTGGAGACCACTGCCTGTCAGAAATACTACTTTTATTGAGTACAGGGACCACTCCTGGGTGGGGAAGTAAACCCACCAGGTTTACAAGTAAGACAATCTCTGTTTGGAGTTAAGTCCAAGTTGTAAGCAAACATACAAAGAAACCAGGAATGGGGGCCCGGGAGATAGCATGGAGGTAAGGTGTTTGCCTTTCATGCAAAAGGTCATTGGTTCGAATCCCGGTGCCCCATATGGTCCCCCGTGCCTGCCAGGAGCAATTTCTGAGCATGGAGCCAGGAGTAACCCCTGAGCACTGCCGGGTGTGACCCCCCCCCAAAAAAAAAAAACCAAAAAGAAACCAGGAATGATTTTTGTTTTAGGTAAAATAAGGTATAACCCAAAAAAGTATTCTTGGGGGGATCACCCCATCCTGCATCCCTACTCCAAGACCAAATGTGTGCAAGTGCCTTGTGGTAGGTACCCTGAGTGACCTGGATTTTCTCATCAATGACAAGGGACCTGGGATCTACAGTGAAATATCAGAGGTCCCCCTGCCTGGGCAAGTATGTGCTGAGGAACAAAGTGAACTGGGGGGAGTGGGGGTCATAATGCTAATGATGAGAACAGCAACTGACCTACCACTCCCTGGAAATCAGACCCTTCCATGCCCCACACAAGCAGACTCCAGAGTCTGGTCACAACCCATCTGCATCCACTTCTTACTCCTGGCTATGAGCTCAGAAATCACACCTGGCTTGGGGAATCATACGGGACACTGGGGATTGAACACAGGTCCATCTTGGGCAGCTGCTTGCAAGGCAAACGCCTTACTGCTGTGCTATCTCTCTGGCCCTGCATCCACTTCTAGTCATGGCTATGAATGTGCCTCTGAGAAGAAAAGCTTAACAACACTCAACCACACACATTCTCTCCAGGGTGCCTGGACTTCTTCCAACAGCTCTCTATCTGCTGGGTATTGAACAGTGTGGATTTTATAGCTTTCTAACCAGTTCTAACTGACACCCTGTCCACAAACAACTTGAGGGAGCAGGAGATTGGACACCAGACAGATCCAGGTGTCATGGTCACTTAAAAGGCCTCTCTTATTAACTGCTTACTATCGCACATTCATCACCTCCCCAAACAGAAAGCATACCACTTGATGGATTGAAATAGTTTCCTTCCAAAATTAACCAATCAAAGAACTACAGAAGATAAAATGGGGGGATGGAGAGATAGTACAGGGGTAGGGCATTTGCCTTGCATGCAGCAAATCAGGACGGATGGTGGTTCGAATTCTGGCATTCCATATGGTCCCCCATCTTTGCTAGGAGCCCTGATCGCCCCATCTGTGTCTATCTGAACAAGGCACACTGTAACCTGCTTACAACTGTCAGATTTTGTTGTCTGCCATTATCTCACTTGTTTTCTGTTATATTTTTTGCCATAATTT
>PVKC010016067.1:0-21019 GCA_004027635.1 Crocidura indochinensis
TTTGGACTTAATGAAATATTTATTTTTTAAATTGTGGTATTACCACTAACATAACTTATAATGAATCACAAAATTCATTATATAAAGGACCTAGTAGAGAAAGTGAGATGACACCTAAGAGATTCAGAATTGTTAACTTATATCCAAAAATAATAGACCTTTTGAAAATGTAATGTCTAAAAGCTATAACTCAATACCTTCTAGAATACTTATATAAGATGATATGTTTTCTCCTAGGAAATGAAAGTAATTCATTGACACCCACTAAGATGGTTAGTAATGGATGGAAGTACTAAGAGTATTCTGTTTTGATATGTATAGATCTATTCACAAAATTTTGTTTCTCACTTCTGTGATTTATTTTCCTTCTTTTTCTTCTAGTTTTAAAATCATTGTAATTAATAGATGAATGCCTCAATAGCTCCACATTAATTATTAGTTCGATTGGAAGATAAAATTATTAATTTTCTATGCCAAGTCACTCATTTCATTGGACCAATATAGAATCCCTTTACATAATTCTCAAGACTATTATTTATGACTACTTTTTCCTAATTATTCACTATACAGATATACCACACTTTCATTCACCTGCTAATAGTTGTTGGTTTTCTTCATGTTTGCAATGATAAATAATTCTTTAACAAAATTTAATGTATAGTCTTCTATTGTTAAAAGACCTGTAGTTCTTTTAGATATAGAATATACTTATTTTTAGTCATTCTTCTGAATGTGAAATAGAATTTTACTGTGGTAAGATTTGTGTTTTCTTTTATTTCCCACATTTTATTTATTATATGTAAACATTGTGATTACAAAATAGTTCGTGCTTAATTTTCAGTATATCACCCTTCACCAGTGCTCATTTCCCAGCACCAATGTTCAAAATTTCCCTTTTTCTTCACAACCTTCCCTTTGCCTGCCTCTGGGGCAGACATTTTACTTCTTTCTCACACACATTATCACTCTTACGCTCTCTTTCTCTTTCAATTTCTCTCTTTATGATCATTTTTTCCCCTTTAGACACTGTGGTTTGCACTATTGTTAATGAAGGAGCTCCATGTATATTCACTTTAAATTTTTTCAGTAACCAGTCCAGAGGAATAAGTTAACAATTACTCACCATATGTCACATAGTTATCAACTTTATATATATATACAAATATGTAGTGATTTCTTTGGAGAATAGTTGTTTTCTTGACTATTAAGTTCCTGCATATTAAAAATAGGATTAAAAAGCTAGAGAGAAGAGCTTTTAAAAAGGGGGGGAGGAGGAGTTACAATAAGTTCTGCTTTCAGCTTTGTTATTTCCTTCTGTCTCCCTATTTTTGTTCCTTTTGTTGGTCATTTTCTAATTTTTTGAGGTGCGTCATTAGGTTATTCAGGTATGCCCCTTCTTCCTTCCTGATGTGTGCTTGTAGAGCTACAAATTTTCCTCTCAGGACCGCTTTTGATGTGTCCCATAGATTCTGGGGGGTTGTGTCTTCATTATCATTTGTTTCCAAGAAAGTTTTGATTTCTTTTTGATTTGATCTCAGACCCACTGGTTGTTCAGTAGCAGAGTGTTTAATTTCCAGTTGTTAATGTTTTTCTTCTGTGTGGCTTTGTAGTTTACATCTAATTTCAGAGCCTTGTGGTCGGCAAAGGTAGCTTGCAAGATTTCTATCCTCTTGATTTTATGGAGGTATGTTTTATGTGTCAGCATGTAGTCTATCCTGGAGAATGACCCATGTACATTGGAGAAGAATGTGTATTCAGGTTTTTTGGGATGGAGTGTCCTATATTCATCTTCTAGTCCTCTTTCTTCCATTTCTCTGTTACCCTGCTGTCGAGGGCATCCACTGAGGTTTTCAGTTGAGCTACCGTGTTTTTCAGACCAGTTATTTCAGTTTGGAGTTTTCTGAGTTCTGTCTTTGTGTTCTGTTCCAATCGATCTATGCTTTCTTGGAGTTTTATAAACATATTCCATATTTCTTTTCTCAGTTCCTTATCCGAGAGATTAAGCAGATGGTTTTGATTTTTAAGGTCATTCAAGCCATCATCTTCGATCTCGGTGCATAGTGTTTGCCTACGAGCTTTCCACATTGTCACACTAGTAGTGTGGCTTTTCCCGTGTGTTGAGATGGGGTTTATTGGTTAAAAAAAGTGCACGGCCATGAAGCAAAGCGAAGCGGCCGCACTCTTCTGGGGCTCCAAGAATTCAGGAAGGACAGAAGTACAGGAAAAGACTCCCCTCAGTCCTCAGTTTTCTTAGCAGAGCGCAGCAGTGCGGAGTCTCCCACTGGGAACAGAACTTTTAGAACCATAAAGAAAGACTCTATCCTAGCCTTCATCCTATGATCTGTGCAAATACCAACATCTCTCGCTACAGAGGCTACAACTGAGCAAAAGGTTTCCTGGCACCATAAAAAGACTTTGGGGTGTGAAAATGAAGGTGTATGGAGCCTGAGGTTATTTTTTTAAATAAAGTCTTTATTTAAGCACCATAATTATAAGCATGGGTTATAAGCATGGGTTTCAGTCATAAACAGAACACTCCCCTTCACCAGTGTAACATTCCCACCACCAATACCCCCCTCCCTCCTTCCAAACCCCTGCCTGTATTCGAGACCGGCATTCTACTTCTCTCACTCATCAAGAGTGTCATGATAGTTGTTAGTGTAGTTATTTCCCTAACTGCACTTACCATTCTTTGTGGTGAGCTTCATATTGTGAGCTGATCCTTCTGGCTATCATCTCTATTGTCCCTAGGTATTATTACAATAATGTCATTAATTTTTCTTAAAACCCATAGATGAGTGAGACTGTTCTGTGCCTGTCTCTCTCCCTCTGACTTATTTCACTGACTTATTTCCATGTACATTCACATATAGGAGAATTTCATGACTTCATCTCTCCTGATGGCAGCATAATATTCCATTGTGTATATGTACCACAGTTTCTTTAGCCATTCATCTGTTGAAGGGCATCTTTTTTCTGGGTGGTCACATCTGGCAGTACTCAGGGGTGTCCTGTTGGCTCTACACTCAGAAATCACTCCTGGGAGGCTCAGGGGACCTTATGGGATGCCGGGATCCAAATCACCATTCTTCTGCATGCAGTGCAAACACCTTACCTCCATGCTATCCCTCCGACCCCAGTTGTAGGGCATGTTGATTGTTCCCAAAGTTTGGCTTTTGTAAATAGGGCTGCAATGAATATAGGTGTGAGGAAGGTTTTTTGAATTGTATTTTTGTGTTCTAAGGAGTGGTATAGCTGGATCATATGGGAGTTCAATTCCCAGTTTTTTGAGCAATCACCATATTGTTTTCCCTAAAAGTTGGACTAAACTATTTGTTTTGACACTGAAATTTTATCTAAGAAACTATAGCATGTTTAAAACTCACAAAAACTAGATGTTTTCCTGGAAGAGATTTATAATTTAAGCTTATACTTAGGTTTGTGGTCTATTTTTAAAATTTTACATTTATTGTAATAAAGTGGTTTAACTGATTTTTGCGTGTTGAAATCCAGTTATATTTGTTTGTTTGAAAAACTAAATTTTATTATCTTGGAATTCTTGTCAAAATATCAATGGATCAGAAATGTCACAATTTATTTATGGATCCTCAATTTTATTTCACTGATCTATTTATTTCTATAGACCATTATGTTATCTTAATTATGGCAAATTGTAGTAAGTTTGAAATGGGGAAGATTGAATTCTTGAATTTTATTCTATTTTAACACTTTGATTTTCTCTAAACCCTCTAGATTTAAGGTTAATTTCAAAACACATACCAAAAAAGTCACCTAGAATTTTGAAAGAAATTCTTGAATTTTTAATTTTTAATTTTTAAATTTATTTTGAAGACAATTTATCATCTTAATAATTTTAATTCCTAATTTCTTGATAATAGTATATGAACAGAGTTGCTTCATCAATTTTATTTTTAGATTGCTTACTGATAGTTGTTGAAAATATAATTAATTTGACATATTAATATTAAATTCAAGAAACTTTCTCAACTTGCAAGTTTGAATATCTTTTTTGTAGCTTTCTTTTATAACTTTTTTATTCAAGATAATAGTTATAAATAAAAAAGTGTAATTTTTTCCTTTTAAATCAGTGACATTTCCCCTATCTATACTTGCCAAATTATCTTTGTAAAAATACTAGCAGAGCAGTGATATATGGGAGTGGTGAAAACAGACAGATTTCCCTTTTCACATGAATTGAATGAATGTTTTTGTTTTATTTTGTTTAGTTGTAAATTTACTAATATTCATATGAGGAAGATTTCTTGTGTTGAGTGCTTTTATCCTGAATTGGTGTTGGATTTTGTTTGATTTGTTTTTCTTCATTTATTGTGTTAGCAAATTGTCTTTTCTTTCAATACTTTTTTTATGCCTCTTGTTACATAGATTGACTCAGTTGCTAGAATAACTGCATTTGAGGGATAAATTCCACTTAATTGTGAAATAATGATCATTTCAATATACCAAGTTGGATTAATATGTTAATATATTATTGAATTTGAGGTGGGAAGATGGGTCACACCTAGTTATGCTCAGAGGATACTCCTGGTTCTGCACTCAGAAATTACTCAGGGGATAGTATGGGAGATCAGGCATTGAACCCTGGTCAGCAGCATACATAACAAGAGCCCTACCCTCTGTTATCTCTCTGGCGGTAATACTGATTTTTTAAAATATATATTCATAATATATATTTGTCTACAGTTTAATTTTCTTGTGACATCCTTATAATGATTGCACATTTGAGTAATATATTCATAGAATGATTAGGAAAGTCCCTTCCAATTCATCTTTTAGAAGTTTCTCTTCCATTCAATTTTTGTATATGATTAGTACTGACTTTTTCAGTAGATGGTGAAATTCGAAAGACACTGCTGAACTTGGAGATTCTTTACCAGAATTTTTATATTTATAATATAACCCCAATAACTTGCTTTAAGTAATGTTATTTTTCTATTTATTTTCCCAGTTTTGGTAATTTATGTCTACTATATATTTTATTTGTTTGTGTCATAACACTTATTATTTATTTTTTCTGGTTGTTTCAGATTCAATTTTTCCCCTGTGTGTGTGTGTGTGTGTGTGTGTGTGTGTGTGTGTGTGTGTGTGTACCCTGTGTAGGATATTTCTGTTTGATCACTTCTCCACCATTTGTAGGTTTTTAATTTAAAAATAATATTGCTTTTCTATTCTTAATTTTTTCCAATCATGGTTTTAGCTGAATTTTATGTGTTGATATAATGTATTTTCCATTATTCATCTCAAACTACTTTCTAATTATTCTTGTGATTTCTTTTTTGATCTATCAGTGATATAAAAGCTGCTGCTTAATATTCATACATTTATTAAATCCCCAGAATTCACTATTCACTATTACTGATTACTAGTTTAATTACATTTTGTAAGGAAAATCCTTTTATAATTTGAATTCTAAATTTATGGACATCTGTGTATGACCTGAACATTTATTTTGTTTTTTTGAGTCAGCACTCAGGGGTTACTCCTGGTTCTATGCTCAGAAATAGCTCCTGGCAGGCTCAGGGGACCATATGGTATGCCGGGATTCGAACCACCGACCTTCTGCACAAAAGACAAATGCCTTACTTCCATGCTATCTCTCCAGCCTCTGACCTGAACATTTAACTGATTGTGGAGACTGGCCAGTGCACACTTGAGAAGAATGCCTACTTTACTCTGGACTGCTCTAAGGATGTGTTAAAGATTTAATTAGATAAAGCTATTTTTCACTTACATTTACTCTGTATCTGGGTTTAAATCTAAAATTTCTGTATTTATGTTCACTCTATATTTGCTTTTGAATAAAAAAAATCACCTTCTATAGACAATATGTAATGGAGTTTTTTCTTTTTTCCAAGAGATGGAGGATGGGAAAGATATTGCAAGCAATGGTCAGGGGTCATGGGGGAATGGGGGAATTGAGTGTCCTGATAAAGTTGAACCAACACAGTTGGCCCATAAATTCAATTCATAAGCTGAATAATGTGATAACAGAAAGATCCTTCAAAGCTAGGGATTACCCAAAGGTTCAGCTCAGAGATCCTGGACCTCCAAGGACCATGACTGGCTATGCTACTCTGGCAACTCCTAAGAGATGGAGGAGGCAGGAAGCAGGGGCTTTGAACACCATATGAACTAACAGTTGTAGTGTCTCCTAGTTCCTGAATCTTCTCTGTCTGTTATTCCCTAAACTTCTCTCTCTCTCTCTCTCTCTCTCTCTCTCTCTCTCTCTCTCTCTTCAAGTTAATTCAAATTAAATGTATTTTGGGCATTTTATTTCTTTGAATTTTTAAGCCTTATTTGCTTTATGTTCCTCTATTTCTTTTCCCAATCTTACTTGCATTGGTTTTATAATTTGTTTAATATTTTAATTTATTTAGCAATTTTCTTTTTTTTCAGTTGTTTTCTTAGTATTTATTCTAGTCTTTCTGAACTATATGCATGTTTTTATTTATTTTTAGCACACGCCTACCTGTGCTCAGTATTAACTCCTGGCTAGTATCTCAGAGATCATCCCACGCAGGGCTGGAAGACCATAAGGGTGAGTCTGCCATGTACAAGGACCTTACCTGCTGTACTATCTCTCCAGGCATACTTATTTGATTAACGTAAATACTTAGTTCCAAGGTGATATTGAAATATTTCTATTTAGCTTTATTCCTATTTATTACAGCATGCATGTATATATTGCATATTCAATAAATACCATGTTTTTATTAATTCATATAATTGAAATAGGAGAGGTCAAGTGTGTGCTTCTAGAGCTGGTATATTTTCTTTAATTTTATCTCAATTCATTCTATGCATACAGTTATAATGATATTTTCTTATGGCAATAACATTTCTGTTAGGTTTTTATGCTTTTATTGCTAAATATACCGTCTTTCACTGATATATAGATAACAACATTATATACTCAAATAATTCACAAATTTATGTTTAAAATCAGTTAGAATAAATATGCTTTTTGCTATCCCTTAAAGGTACCTAAATGTTTATCTTCACACTTGTTATTTTCTGTGTGGATTTAATGTACTATTTAGTGATAAATTTCCACACTACACGAAATATACCTCAAGTCTCATTTGTGAATAAGATCATGTGGAATACATAGTGCAAATGTCAATCTCTATTATTTCTAATTTGCATACATCAAGATTTTATGTCATTTAATTCATCTTTTAGTTTTTAAATTTTATAAAATAAGCACATGTTCTTACAATATCTATTTTTGTAGTGCATATTATTTAATACATAAATTCTAGGTGATACATTTTTTAATATCTCTTAACTTTTCTCTAAAGAATTCATTCTATGCAATCTCAGAAACATTGGTGAGAGCTGTGATCTCTATCTTTGAAGAATGTACATAGGGCATAAAAACTGCCATAATTTTAAATCTTCTTATTTAAGAAAAATATTACTTCCTTCAAGAAAAACACTCTAGTGGGTGCCGGACAGATTGCACAGAGGGTAGTCCGTTTGCCTCGTATATGGCAAACCCTGGTTCGATCACCTTCGTCCCATATGGTCTCCCGAGTCAGCCAGAAGTGATTTCTGAGTGCACAGGCCAGACTTATCCCTGAGGGCCACCAAATGTGCCCCCACCAAAAAAGAAAAATCATTACCTCTTGTAAAGAAGAGAAAGTTATCCAACAGAGTGAATGACCAAAATAGAAAAATAATCTAAATAGGATCACACACACATACGCGCTTGCATGCACCATTAGTCATAAAGAAGTACTATTTGTACAAACCAAAAAGTCAGAATATGTTTGTTGAGCCAATTACTTTGAAATTTTTCTTTTGCCGTTTGTTTTTTGGTTTTGGGGCCACACCTGGCAATACTTAAGGTTGTTCCTTACTCTGCACTCAGAAAATATTCCTTGCACGCTTGAGGAACCATATTGGATGCCGGGGATTGAACCTGGGTCAGAAGCACGCAAGCCAAATGCCCTACGTGCTGTGCTATTTTTCTGACCTCAACTTAGGAGGGTTTTTTTTATCACAAATAATACCTAAAAATATACTAAGAAAATTATCCAAAACACTTTATAGTGCCCTATACAAAATTCCATCATTTCTTCTAGGAAGAAAAATAGTATTCAGACTATTCTGTGTTCAATATTTTATGTCATATGGATACATTTACATGTCACTCAACTTGTTTTGAAGCCCTAATAAATTATTATGAATATTGTTTTGCTATAGTTTGAAGCCTTTCATTAAATATTATTTGTGCTAAAAGAGAAGCCAAACTATTAAATCATTTCAGTTAGATTACTTTCCAGACGGAGGCGCTGTTGGAGTAGGAATAGGCAGATTTTCACCCCTGCTAGAGAGGCCCAATAACAACTTCAGCAGGCATCCTCTGACATATAAATGTACCTGCTTCTGAAGCCCGTGGACATACACAATGGACATATATACAACATCACCTCCATATGTCACAGTATTAACCCAGTAAAACTACAGCAAATTTGATAGAAAAGTCCACCAAGTTCAATGAACAAAAACAATAACAGAAAAGAACAGCCAGAACCAGCTAAGTTAATACTTAGAGAAAATTTTAAAAACACCATTCTGAGATATAATAATCATCACAAAATGACTTTGATCTGTTTTCTTACAACTTTATTTGCCATTTTGTTGTAATAAGGTCTATAAAGTAATTTTGTGCCCACAAGGGGCCAAGATTTGGGGGGGGGGGGTAAAGTCGAGCACTCTAACAATGGTGAAATTAAGGACACATTGATGGTGTGAGTAGTGTTGGAAAATTGAATGTTTGAACCTTAAAACAAGTGTATTATGAATACATTGTAAATCATAGTGTTTAAATATTTTTTAAAATATACAAGAAATCTTATTTGTGGATTAACCTTTTAAAATTTGCTCTGGTTTTATCCGTTTCTTAAATATATTACAGCAGTTGTGTTTCAACAAAGACATGGTAATAACAATTAACTACCTTAATTATATTTCTTCACTTTATCTGTGATTTTAATATGCAAAATGAGTTAAATAATAAGCTACCCATGATACTTAGACCTCAAAATGAGAGCACTGTTAATTATAGGCTACATATGTTATAGTAACAATTGGGAAACTACTTAAAATGACAGAAGTATAGAGCCAATTACAGGCACTATTTTTAAGGGGGGAAAAAAGAAGTTTTTAAGAAGAAAAATCAAAATCTCTCTTTGAACCTGAAAGGAATCCAGACAACTTTTAAAAGAGATTAAATGAGGTAAAGGTTAAGCATTTTACTTTTGAAAATATTAATTTAAAAATAGGCAATAACTTCATTGCTCTCTGATTATTGGCAAAGGCAAGATGTGCATGTTCTTCTTTTGAACATTGTATTAATGAAATTGAAGGTTGTATGCTTTATGCAACGTATGTTCTGCAACAGTTTGAAAGCTTAGCTGGGAATCCCTGTGGTGCTGACTGAAGGAAAAAGAAAGCAGTCGTCTACACTTTTTAAAAACCAGAGTATTTTCAGAAGTCATGTATGAAATAAACTACTTATGATAAAATGAATATAATACTGCTTCAGTTTTCGGTGATAGAGGGATCTGTTTAAAACACTCTGACATAAAAAAATAAATCAGCTTTAACTTCAATTATTAAAGACTAAAATAGTATGCTTTGATAGAAAGGGGTGGGCTTCTGGTATTTGAATGATAAATATGTATGAAAAAATTGAGTCGTGTCCCCATAGAAACCAAGACATCACATTTTTTAAGAAAGGAAAATTGTACAATAGAAATTATGAGTCTCTAAAAATCGTTTTATGGCCAATCATCTTAAGTTTGCATATTTTTTCTTATTCCGTTTCTTTAATTTGGGTTCATGAAAAGTTCTGAAGAACGTTTTGGAATTTTTATCATCATTTGTGAAACTTGAAGTTTTTAAGAAAACATTTCTAAATAAGCATTGCAACGATTATATAAATGGTTCTGTTGTTAGGTAATGTGGTATGTGTTTTACTAAACACTTTACATTTACTCAGAGAGCAGTCCTTGAGGTGCTGAAGGACAGACAGTATACTATAGATCAGACTGGAATCCGCCACATGTAAGACAAGTGCCTTCAGACCTGTACTATCTCTCCAGTCCTTTGTTTTTAATACTTTAATTTATGGTCCTGGACTATCAGTGACTAAATATTCTAATCTAATGAATGATCTTTTCTCCTGTGACAAATTTTACTTTACTTTCTTTTTTACTTTTTTCTTTTTTCTTTTTTTTTTTTTTTGCGGTTTTGAAGTTTCTGTGGTTTCTAAGTGTGCCCCTACAACTTTTAAGTTCGGACCAACACCTTCTAGTAGCCACCACATTAAATAATTCCTCTTTCCTTGAAAATATAGAATTAAATTATTTTAAAAACTCATTTTTATGGGCTGAGAGATAGAATAGTGGATAGGGCATTTATATTGCACGCAGCCCACTTCGGATCAATCTTCAGCATTCCATATAATCCCTTAACCCACCACGTGGTGTGGCTCCAAAACAAGACAAAACAACAATAACAAGACCCCTCAATTTTGAAGCCTATGTATAATAAAAGAAAGGCAGAGACAATTCGTATATACTGTCTGAGAAAGAGGCAGTATTGATGATAGAAAGGAGTATAGTCCAAGATATCCAAATATTTAACCTTAGGTCTATTTTCATAAATAGTCAATTTATCTTGGAAAAATCCACTTCATCTCTTTGAGTTCCAATACCAATGCTTATAAAATTGGACTTATTACATGTGCATATGACTAGGATTATTTTGAGAATCTTAGTTTGTTTAAAAATATTTTAGAGCCTAAAGTATCTTCTAAATGTAAGATCAAAATAAGCTTTGTTACCTAAAAAAGCATGATTTTAAATCTTACATAATACTAGTACATGAAAACTATGAATAATTCACAACGTATGCCAAGATAGTGCTTATGAACACCAAAATATAATATTCAGAAATTCATTTAAGTTGATTTTTCAAATATTCCATATTATTTTTGTTTAGTCATCAAAAGTACTTGTTTATTTAGAGTTACTATTAAGCAGATCAGTGAATACCTTCAAGCTTAAAACTATCATAGCACGAGGGAGAGTAGAGTGATATCCAGGACTTTCAGGCATCAAAGGGATAGGTTTAAACATATGGAAGCACAATGTCTAGTTATTTTAAGGAATCTCCATATTGTTTTCCATAAAGACTGGACTAGATGACATTCCCACCAGCAGTGAATGAGAGTTCCTTTCTTCCCACATCCTTGCCAGCACTGATTGTGTGCCAGTCTCTGTGGCATAGATGGGACCTCATTGTTGTTTTGGTTTGCATCTCCCCTATGATTAGTGATGTGGAGCATTTTTTTTCATGTGTCTTTAGGTCATTTGTATTTCTTCTTTGAGGAGTTGTCTGTTCATTTCTTCTCCCCAGTTTTTGATAGTGTTAGATGCTTTTTTCTTGTTAAGTTTTGTCAGTACCTTTTATATCTTAGATATTAGCCCCTTATCTTATGGGTGAATAGTTTCTCTTATTCTGTGGGTGAAAAAGTACCTGTTCTTAAAATACAATTTACATTTAAAGACAATAAACTTTTATGTATGTGTATATAAAAAAGTATCATAACAGTTTATTGGCATAAAAATACCAAGAACTTTGTTATATTTTCTTAACTGCATATAAATTTTACTACACCGAACTATAGAAATATTTAGTAGAACTTGATGTTGTTTTATTTTTACCACAATGGTGAAATATCTCAGTCATAATGAAAAAAAAAGTTAAATTAAAGCATCACTCTACAATTGGGATTATTTTAAGTATATTCTCACCTATAACACTACATTCTCACCACTCTAAGTATCCAAAACTCCACATTTTAAAACTGCAATTCTACTATAACTCTCATAGTTGGCTCCAAATATAGGTGCAATGGCCAGTTTGATTTGTTTGTTTGTTTGGGGGCAACACCCGGTGACACTGAGGGCTTACTCTTGGCTGTGGACTCAGAAATGGCTCCTGGCAGGCTTGGGAGACTATAGGGGATACTGGGGATCAAACCCAGGTCTGTCCCAGGTTAGCCACATGCAAGGCAATTGCCCTACCACTGTGCTATTGCTCTAGCCCCCAGTTTGACTTTGTAGTTACTTCTGTGAGGATGAAAAGTCTTCTCCTCAGTAGCTACATGTTACAACCCAGAGTCTACAGGAATACTGTAATTCTCCCATACTGAAAGGCATTAATGCATTCTTAATCTTTTTAGAACAACTAATTACTTTGTGCATAAAAAGCTTTTTTAATAGCATTCAAAATAATTATTTTATTCCCATAACGCCATTCTGATAAAATACTTGAAAAGTCTCACAGCTTTAACATCATTAGAAAGGACAAATTATGACTGATTCATAATTTCACTGAGAACAATATACATTTTATGAAGCTGTGACAAGAAATATAAATGACTAATTTTATTATAGTTGTTTTCATTTATTTTTTATTTCAACTGGGATTATATATTGCGTATTTACAGAACTGTTTTAGATGTCTAAAAATGCTTATATATCCAAGAGTCACAAAACTTCTGGTTTCATAGATATCCTTACATACTTTCTGTTATATGGATATTGAATTTCAAGTCGATTTCCTTTTATATCCTAGAATCATAACCTATTATAAGCAAAGAAATAGATTATTAAGCATATTTAGAAATAACAACTGCTATGTTAACTTTCTTATGAACAAACACAGTAAAATAAAAAATTTAATCTACTAACTGTGTATATATAATTAAATACTGTAAACTTATAAAAATTTAAATTGTATATGCTTTCAATGGGAAAAGTCACTTATATATATATATTCATTCATTTTAATTTTACTAAGTTAGAAAATTATGGTCAATGTAACATAAAAGAAACATTTAGATAAAGAAACAAAGCAAGATTAATTTCTATATTCATATTTTCTACACAATGGTTAATATTTTGATACCTTAATTACACAAACTTAACTTCTATGAATTAATTTTCTACTTTACAGAAAGTGTAATGTTTCTGCTTTTTTACATCCTTATTAGTAAATAAGTTAAAGCTTTATTTTATTTTATTTATTTATATTTTGATTATTGGATCACACTCGGCAGCACTCAGGGGTCACTTCTATGCTCAGAAATCACTCCTGGCAGGCACAAGGGACCATATGGATGCCAGGATTTGAACCACCGTCCTTCTGCATGAAAGGCAAACACCCTACCTCCATGCCATCTCTCTGGCCCCTTAAGCTTTATTTTAAAGTTACATAAAAATCATTGGAATCTAATATTCTTGTGGATAATACTATTAGTGTTTTTAATTGAGTCTTATAAATCCTATAATAATCAGCTTAATTTCAAATTAATTTTTTAAAGGTTAGCATTAATTTTTCAGTTTTTACTTAATAGTTTGAGGAGAAAGTACTAACAGGCAAAATGAGTATACAGAAGTTCATGTAATCTCATTTACACCATTTATCACAAGACACCAAAGATAAGAGATAAGAACTGACTCAGTAAAAATCTACTTTAACTATACTATAAGAATAAAAGACATTTTGGGGCCAGAGTGGTAGCACAGTGGTAGGGTGTTTGCCCTGCACGCATCTGACCAAGGAAGGACCTGGGTTCGATTTCCTTGCATCCCATATGGTCCCCTGAGCCAGGAATGATTTATGAGCACAGAGCCAGGAGTAATCCCTGAGCACCGCAGGGTATGGCCCAGGAAATAAAATAAAATAAATAAAAGATTCAAAATATTCTACAACATTTGGTACTTAAGCATGTCAGCTGACTTTAAAAATTAATGCAAAGAACTCTAAACTACGTTATTAGACATTTCTATGAAAGTTTTAAAAGCATCATACTCTTTGTCAATAATCATTAATCAAGACAAACTACTCAAATAGAGATTCAGCTTTTTAATAGAATATCGATGTGAGAAAAAGCCCTATTTACAGGTATATGCAAAATAAAATCAAAGCCAGGCTAATTATTGTGTTTATGAATAATATGGGTATATATTTAGGGACATGAGAAAAACAATTTCTTACAGTGTCTGTGATATATATTTGATCCCATTTCATTTAGCAAATTGTAATCATTTAAATGATTTGATAATGGTAGAAAGAGTGAGGAAGGAAAAAACTGTGAAAGGATGAAAGCATACACATAGAGAGTCTGAAGCTTAATGTAGGGTATAGAAGAGAAATCGGGACCCTTCAATACTCTTGTTTTGCTCTGTTTCCTTATTCCTGTAAGAGTCTATTTATGCCCCTCTTGTCATTATACATGTTGGTTTATCTTTAATAAACATGATTTCTTTAAACATATTGGAATATAGAGTCACAGATACTAGTGTACCACAAAGAGAAAAGTTGTTAAACAATTATAGTTTGACATTTTTGAATTGAAACTTGGACAAGAGAAAACTAATGAAAATGAGTATGATTTTCTGATATCAGAAAGAATAAGTAGAAACATGATACAAATAAGAAATATGAATAAAAAGCATTTTTAGGAATTTAGCTATAAAACTAGTTCTTTGGCCATATCCACTGGACAAAATACTTGCTGTTTAATTGAAATTTAAATTATATGTGTTGTTGAAACCAATAAGTTATTTCATTTTATTAATTTTTCAGTTATCTTTTTCTTTATTTATGAAACTTTCCATGACCCAAAATGCAACTCATAAATAATGCTGCCTTGGCAAGTATGAATATGTGCTCAAATATTACATACTGTTCTGATTAGGCACACAAAACATGCTACTCAATATCTAGACGTGTTTCAACTTATGATGACAGCTGATGTATGATTCAATCTGCTGAATGCTTAAGGCATTTGTACTTGTTCAATATTCATATTTATTTATGTCAAAATTTTGTTGTAAACAGGCAATTGAAATGATGTATCTGATGGCTACTGACAAAGAGTCTTTAAAAACTGGAAACTTGTACTTTAAAGGAGAAAAAGCATATAAATATGTCGAAGTCAATGATACTCTACTATGTTTCCTGTGCTATTTTAGTTATCTGTCAAACTAAAAGAACTGTCAACAAGATTGTTTGAATATTTGTTGAAGAAAAATAGTATATCTCATTAAGAAAGCTTATTAAGAGAGGAAAATGAAAATTCAGAGATAAAATCCAAGTGTCTTTCATGTACAACTATTCAGGAAACAACCAAAATACACAAAATAGACATAAAAATCGAAAACAAACATCCTTTAAATGTTACTAAAACGAATTTACATTGTTTTACAAACAGTTCCCATAAACTTATAAAATGCATCCAGTAATTATAATGAAAGTGGGAGCAAGAGTTGAACAAATAATCTTCTAAAATGTTATAGGAGAATAAAGGAGAAAAGGAGTTTTAAAAGTAGAGCTCCTAAATGCTGTAAGCCTGTTCTGTTCAGAACCTATCTGACTCAAGCCAGTTGCATTCCTTTTTTAATTCCTTAATAACATTTAAGATAGATACTTTTAATTACTTAACAAGTTATTGAGAAAAAAAAGTGTAATAGAATTTTAACTTAAAAGTTGCTTTATCATGCTCGCTTCGGGAGCACATATACTAAAATTGGAACGATACAGAGATTAGCATGGTCCCTGCACAAAGATGACACGCAAATTTTTGAAGCATTCCATATTTAAAAAAATTGCTTTAGCATCTTTTTATTGTATGTTTAATATCAGAATGCTAATAATTTGATTAAATATGATTTGACATACTCACAAATATAGTTATCAGCTACTTTACTTATATGGACCTACAGAAGAAAAGTCTTATAAATATGCATTATAATATCATTTTCAAGGAAAAAGCCAACTTTATTTCTTCACTTGTAATTTCTCTACTAGAGATTTTCACCTTCTATATATTCATGATGATTATTTTTCTCTCTGTCTTTCAAAACGGAACTTTAAATGCACAACTTTGAATAGGAATGATTGCAGTCCTTAGGAAAAAAGAAATGAAATGATGATCACTTAAAGTAAAATTTCTCTGCAATGTTCTAACTAGATTTGTTGTTATAGTCAATTTAGGTGTGGCTGATTGGCATAATCTATTCTCTTATTAATTTGAATTTGAATGAAGTGAAAAGTAACAAAAACTATTCTTGCTAGAGAAAATATCTCATAAGTTAGCAACAGAAAGATGATGGAAACATACCATTATGGTGTCAGCTTTCCCTTATGGAAAAATAAAGCCCTCTCATAGCATTGGACGACTATCTGCAAAAGCATTATTTTGTTTGGTTGGTTGGTTTTGGTTTTGGTTTTGGTTTGGAACACACATGGAAATGCTCATTAGTAATTCTTGGTTCTGAGCTCAGGAATTACTCCTGGCAATGTATACAGGATGCCAGCGAAATAACCTATGCAACCTATGCAACATATGTCAACTATATGCAAGACAAACAGCCCATCCTAACTCTCAAGCCCTAAGCTATTTATTTTTAAAGATAACATTTATTTCAACTTGCAACAAAATGAAACAGTATTTAAAAATAAGTTGTTGATTGTTTTTTCTTAACAATAAGATGTCATTAAAAATGTCCTTAATTTTCTGCATCTTTGTATGGTGTACTCTATTGATGATACTAAATTATCGTTTGCTTTTTTTTTTTAAAAAAAATGGGTCTTTTTCTCAATCTTCTTCTGTCAAAGAAGGCTCTTGCAAAAGACACTTAAAATCTCTGAACAGTTTCTTCAACTTTATAATTAAAAAGAGGGATATCTCTAGAACTCCTTCCTGAACTAAAATGCCACAAATCTGTCACATTCATGCTATTATTTCAGCCATCTCTAAAGCTCAAAGAGATTACTGGCATGTGCTATTATGGAGGGTGGAGTGGGGAGTTAGGAGGGAAACTGTCACCAATACAAAAAGACCAAATCTCTGTTAAAAAATTTTATATATATATATATATGTATATATATTTATCATATATAGATCTGTACAATCTCGTCACTTGAGCTTAAACTGTATTAGCAATCAGTCATTTTCATATTGCATTTCATTGATGGTTTAGAGAGTTTTGTTTTTGGTTAATTGATCAATGGAGTTTTAAAGTAATGAAAACAGTTGTGTGTATTGATTTTGTTTTAGTCACTATATATGCCGATAGATCTGAATTGGTGTTGATAGAAAACATGTACTTAATAAATTACATTTGGAAAAAATAGTACCTGTGAAAAAGCAGAGTAAAAGCCCAATAATATAAATAAAATAATACATGATCTATTTTTGACTTTGGAGATTGTCAAGTTTCTGATACTTGAAACTGTTGTCTGACAGGTCTGTGTTCTCCTGGCCAGGTTGTGGTACATTTTTCAGCTTGTCAAATTTCCCTGCGCCCTTTTTCATTATACAGTACAGCTCCGTGCTTAGCCACTGTATCCATTCACGCAGACATTGCCTACCTTCAGAATAACACTAAAATTGATTTGCTAGGCACTCCTTCGCTTCTTCACATTTCACACCTTCCCATTGAATTTCTTGTGTCAGAAGAACAGCACTGTCTTTCTACTTCCATCCTCAGAAATTTGAACACTCATCGGGTTGTCTGAATATTTAAATGGTTTGGTGACTGAAGTCAGAGGTTTGCCTTCTGTGGTACTTCCTTCAGCGCTATTTTGTACTATTCTTGAGTATCAGCAGTTACTCTCTGTTTTAATACTACTAAAACATAATTGGTCTTTCCCTGTAAATGAAGGGTAGGAGATTTTATTTAATTATTTAATAAAAAGCCAAAGTTTCTCATTCTTTTCCTCCAAAAAACAAATTTAAAACAAACATCTCTATAAAATAGTATGGATTTGGGTGCCCAATAGTTTGCTTTCCATAAAACGTACATACATGGAAACAATACAGACTAAAATTTCCCACACAAATGAGAAAATAGTCTCTTTTTTCTTATAAAAGCCGAAGAATGAAGTGTAAAATGATTCATGCTTGTGATTCTCGGCAGTAAATTAGTTCAAGAACTTGGATGATCTCTGGTGAATTCAAGCCTGAGTGTTCAGTACTCATTGATAAGACATATATAGTGGAGTATATTGTTTTAACTGGTCAAGTTTTAAGGCTTTATCAATGCATAGGTGAAAGTTCAAACTTCTTTACTAAAGTGCAGCCATTGTGCATTAAAATACCCAAGATGATTCATTCAGTCAACTTAATATCTACTCATCAAGAAAGAGAACAACCTAAGGAGGTATTATATCTTTCTCTAGCATAACATGTTAAGTGCAGCATTCCAATCTAAAAGGTAGAATTGTTCCTTTGAGTAAAATAATTAATGATACTAACAAAAGGAAAGCTGTTACGAGAGAGACCTCTAGTGGCAAAAAATGCAAGATCCTTGGAAAGAGATTTTATTGTTTATGCTTTTATCTGAAAACCCGAATTTGTATATGCTGCTTAAGGCTGTGTCCACAAAGCAGCAAATTCAAATCGTTTTTAAAGCTATTACAGGCATGCTATTAAATGCACATGTTATTTGTTCTGGCTAATAATGGTTTCAGAGCGAGGCAAAAAGTGCTTGAGGGGCACCACTTCTTACACAGTAGGTTTTAGGAAAGAAAGTACAGTATCTGAGAAAGACAAGATTTGTGAAAGAGATCAAAAAGAACTTAGGGCCCCTGCACAATCTAAAAATCATTTGTTTTTTTAATTGGTTCAATAATTTAATTGCAGGCAATTTTTAATATCTAAAAATGTCAGAGTCCTTTTTCTCTGCATGGAGGATAAGCTGAAGATGTTTAAGGATGTTTTTGCATTTTCTAGCTTTCTCCCCCAAGAAATCATGACATTTAATAGTAAAATATTAACTCAGTTATTCTTCAGTAAAAATGACAGAAATCAGTGATATGGCAATAAGCAGAGATGCCAGTACAATTAATTTAAAGAAAATAGGTGCCTTTGATTTACAAAGTATCACATTCAATTGATGTTCCTTAGTTCTAACAATATGCTTTCTCTGTTCTCTACACAAGTTCATTTGATTCACTCTCTCATGTATAACTAATTTTAGCTACTTATTAAAATTTTCTACTTCAAACAATGTTAATAATAAATATGAAAATTAGAATATGTTTTGTGGTTAAAGATATAGCATTAAATTCCAGACTTATCTAGGTCAACTCATTGTGATTACCAACTAGGCAGGACTATAACTTATTTAAATTAGAATATTTACTTCAGTGCAGTGAAACACAGTCCCCAAACCACATCATTTTTAAAATGACAAAAGTGAAGGAAGCGAATAATCCAAAGATTCAGCAATAACTCAGTTTTTAACTATGGTTTCTATTTTTAATCAAGATATTTGAATTATCGGAATATATATTATTCTATACACTTAGTAAAAATTAGCCAGATCAGGACTTTCAGTTTTGTTCTTGTTTATATACTCATTCAAATGTAGGGAAAGGGTATTTCATAAAGATATCATTATTTTCAGTGTCAGCCTCTAACTTGCACTTTTTTTTTAATTCTGTGAAATATCTTGAATAAAATTCTCTTCCATTCCTCCTCAGGATAATCAAATTTTAGGACCAAAATGCAAGGCTGCTTATTCACAGTTCTTACATTTCATAGCAAAGTTAACGCTGAAGAGGATCGGTCTTTCCATTGTTAACAAAAGTATTATAATTCTGAGGAAGTGTGGCTCATGAATCGTTCAGATTTGAGCTGGGAACTAGTAATCAGTTAAATGAGAATGGTAGTAGGATATGTGTTGAAGAGTAATGGCAGTTTTGCAATGTCAGACTAATTAAATTGCCTGACTTTATTTTTAATTTAAAATGAGTCACTTCAGAGAAAGATAACAATCAAACCTAAAACCTGGGAGGTTTTGAGTGAGATTTTTTTGGTTTATTTTTTAAAACAATTATTCCAGCTATAATAATGTTTTCAAAGATACGGAAAAAATAACAATAAATTTATATGACCTGTTTTTTTTCATTCTTCCTCTTGCAATGAAAATGAATCACATTTCTGTGTTGCTATTTTTCTTTACAATAAATAGGCACATTTCTAGTTTGCCACTATTTCATCCTGCAATACTGTGCCTTGTCTCTGTCACTGAATGCCCTTCTTGAATGGCTTCCTTGCACTCTTTTAATATTTATTGGTTTTGCTACATATGTGCCACAGAAAAAATAATTTCCATAACCACCTTAAAACAAGAGAGCAGTGAAGATAAAAACTAAAGTTTACAAAATTCTCTTTGGAAAAGAAAAGATCACAATTTGGACTAGTCAAATTGTTGAAGGTGAAGTTCTCTACTCACTTGAGTTTCTCAGGTCTCTGTCTTTTTTTTTCTTTATTATTAACTAGAATGCTTTTACAATATACCAATGTATTTCTCTCAAGATTTACCCGAGTATGATTTTAAAATCTATATTAATTCCTTTTCTGGAAACACTTTTCTTAGTAAATATATGGAAAAACTTCACGGATTTGCATATCATCCTTAGGCAGGAGTCATGCTAATCTCTGTATCATCCCAATTTTACTATATTTGCTGCCAAGGTATGCAATGTCTTGCTTATCAACATTTATATACATGCTATTGCCTTTTTCTTTTACATCTCTTTGGGGTATAAACAAAGGGAAAAATGCAAATTAAGAAAGGAAAAATCGGGGCCCGGGAGATAGCATGGAGGTAAGGCATTTGCCTTTCATGCAAAAGGTCATCGGTTCGAATTCCGGTGCCCCATATGGTCCCCCGTGCCTGCCAGGAGCAATTTCTGAGCAAAGAACCAGGAGTAACCCCGGAGCACTGCCGGGTGGAAACCAAAAAAAAAAAAAAAAAAAAGAAAGAAAGAAAGGAAAAATCAAATTGTTATATGGATTCATAGTTTTAAATTTACCTTTAAATTTAGGGCTGCTTTTTTATTTAATTCAAAATTTATCATCTCCCAACAGCCAATTTTATTC
>PVKC010016068.1:0-21047 GCA_004027635.1 Crocidura indochinensis
GACTGCTACTAAGTTTAGCATATATATGTGTGTATATATATATGTATATATATACATATATATACACATATATATGCTAAACTTAGTAGCAGTCAGCGATATATATATATATATATATATATGCTAAACTTAGTAGCAGTCAGCTCAAATTACTAAGCCAAAATTAAAATATTTAGCCTCACTGTAAATCAGGAAAAAGAGATAAAATTTAAGTCTAGCTAAATAATTAGTTGCAATATTCCATGTTGGACAGAGTATCAAAATCTTACATACAACATAGGTGAGAGCTGGAGAGAGAGACAGTATGGGCGATAAGGGGCTTGTCTTCCATATGGTAAACCCAATTAGATCCCTTCCAGCATAAATGATTCATCAAGCCTTGCCATAAGTACAGTCAGGAGAAAATCCTGAGCATTACTGGATATGGGCCTAATACTCCCTCCCCTAATGAAATAAGTAACTTCTAATGAAAGACTTTGGAGGATAGAATATTTTTTTCCAGAAAATGGTGCAGGAACTAGATGTATGCATATGACAAAATTCATTTGCCTGTGTACCTCACATCACAGACAAGTATTCATTTACAATGAGTCAAACAACTAAATATAAAACTCAAGACTATTGGGCCAGAGACATAGTACTATGCTTGCCTTGCAAGCCACTGACCTGAGTTTATCTTGGCACCCCATATGACCCCCTAAACCCTTCCAGGAAAAATTCCTGAATGCCGAGTCAGGGGTGTCCACTGAGCACTGCTGGGTGTAGTACCCCACGCCCCAAGACTCAAGACTAGTAAGCCATTAGAAAGGTAGTATATCCTGATGATGAGTTGTTGATAAATCTTTCCCCAAATGGGCCCCCAAACTACCTCAATGGGAGACAAAGCCACAAGGAGGTTCATATTAGAGTCAGGAATGGTCACTGTTAGTCACACATTGTCCCTGAATCATAGGCTCACATCCCCATTAACCCTTGGTGGACCATTCCTTTTAGTCTATCTGGGGTTGAAATGGTGGTGGATGTGTGGATGTTGTTGCCCTGTTGCCAATTAGCTCCGATAGTAAAGCACAATAACAAAGAAAAAAATACATACATTGGGGCCAGGGATGGGGCTCAAAGTGGTAGAACACTGCACTGCATGTTTGCAAGATTTTTTGTTCTCTCCCTGGCATCATAGATGCCCTTCCTCCAGCTCTATCCAGAAATAGCAGGACTAATCCTGGTATTTCATGAACACCCTTGGGTATGGCCCCTGCAACAATAACTACCAATAAAACGTCAGAATGTTGAGCAAGCGAGAGCAAGTGAGAGAGCTATTCAGAAAATGAGAGAAAGTATTTGGATTATACAAGGGACAACACTCTAGTACCCAAGTCTATAAAGAATTCTTACAGATCAATAGCAGGGAGACAAACCATTCAATTTAAAATATGGGAAAAGGACTGGAACAGGTATTTCTCTGAAGGAAAGATACACATGGCCCAGGGCTCACAAAGAGATGCTGGTCTTTTATCAAAAACCACCACAAGCTTCAGCATCACATCAGGTAGCTGGAGTCAAAAGCAGATACACAAGGCGTGTCAGCAGCAATGTGTTGACTTTGGAAGTGCCACCCACTTCTGGGGAGGCACATAAAATGGGTAGAAACACCTTAGCATTTCCTAACTATATTAAACACAGAGTAACCATGGAACCGTGCAATGTTATTTCTATCTCTTTCTCTGACCAGGAAAATGGGAAAAAATGTATACCTAAATGCTTGCACATAATCATGCAAAACAACATCACTCTTAACCATCACAACATAAAAATAGCACGTGCTTATCCGATCAACAGACAAAATGTGACCATTAATACAAGGGTATGCTATGTACTATTAAAGGAAAGGAATGGAGTTCTACAGACCATGATATGGAGACTCTTTGAGGCCAAGGATGTGGCTCAGTGGAAGAATACTTGATTAACAAACTTGAAACTTCAAGTTTAATCTCTAGAACTGCCCCTCTCCCACTACCCCTGCACAGTGGCACCTCTGAGACTACTGCTAGGCTCCATGGCACAATGCTACCAAGTGTGTGTGAGCACAAGTGACACGAGACTGCAAAAATAAAGGGAAGGGAAATGGTGATTCCTGCTCAGGAGTTACTCCTGGTTCTGTACTCAGAAATCACCCCTAGGAGGCTCGGGGATCATATGGGATGCTGGGAATAAAACCGTAGTCTGTCTGGGGCTAGCTGCATGCAAGGCAAATGCCCTATCGCTGTGTTATCACTCTGGCCCACAGGAGACATTTTAAACTGCCTCTGCTAGACTCCCTGCTCTGCTCCATGAGGTGGCTGTGAACCACTCCAGCCATAACATCTCTTGATGGATGTCAGCAGAAGTAGGTTGTCTCTGTCCACAAAGGGTGGAGTCAGAGGAGAGCAGCCACTCTGCTTTGAAGTCATGTACAATCTCGCCAAAGAACCCCAGCACAAGATGTAGAAAACACCACACTATAGGCGTGACAATAAGTAAACAATGCAGGCCAAAACCATGCATAGAGAATGAAGAGGGAAGCTCTGGTGACTCAAAAAAATGCCAACCACCTATTTAGAGTCTTAGATAAGGAGGTTAGAGAAGAAATACGGAGGATCTTCATAGAACTCAAAGAAAGCATGGATAGAGCTGAGCAAACCACAAATAGGAATCAAGAGGATATAAAACCAGAAATCAGAAAACTCCAAACTGAAATAACAGGACTGAGAAATCTGGTAGGTGAAATGAAAACCTCACTGGAAAGCCTCTCCAACAGAGTAATAGTGGCTGAAATGAGGACAGAATCAGTGAGCTGGAAGATGAGATGCCTACCAACTCCATACAACAGAAGAAATTGGAAAAGAGCCTTAAAGCAAATGATCAGACAATGAAAACAAATGCTCAAGGAATGTAAACAGATAAAAATAGTCCTGAAGTGAGCTGGAGACAGCACACCATGGGGTGTGTCTGAGTCCCCACAAACTCCTAAGGAACATCCTGATGACAAGCCATTCTTAATGATATGTATTGATAGGCTGGAATCTCCCTGCCCCAGAGATGGAAGCTCTGGGTGGGCACCACTACTCGTGTTTCTAATGCCATCAAGATGGTGAAGAAATGTCACAACATAAAGGCTCCTGACACAAGAACCAGCAGGTCTTGATCAAGCTGCCCAAGGGCCTGGAGCTACCAGAAGTCATGCCAACCCTCCAGCCCCATTCCGAGGCACCTAGGAGAGGTTTCTGGTCAACTGCTGCTCTCTGAAGGGCCTAGAACATAGCTACAAGGCCTTTCAGCCTAGGGACTATGTTCTGAGGGGCCTCTGGAGCTCAAGTACCCTCCACCCCCATCCAAGAACAAGGAAAATAAAAAAGAACTAAATGAATAGTCGGTGCTCTTGGTGTTATGAATGATGCTTTTTTTTTGTTTTGTTTTGTTTTTTTTTTTTTGTTTGTTTTTGGGTCACACCTGGTGATGCTCGGGGTTACTCCTGGCTATGTGCTCAGAAATTGCTCCTGGCTTGGGACTCCAGGGATTGAACCCAGGTCCGTCCTGGGTCAGCCGTGCCTCATGCAAGGCAAACACCCTACTGCTGTGCTATTGCTCTGGCCCCTGTATGATGCTTTATGGCCCAAGTTGTTAAAAAATATGGGCTATGGTCAGAAGGGTCTAACTCCACATGCAAATCACAGTGCTGATGGTGGCTCTGCAGGAGCCAGACCCCTTCGAGGAGACACCTATCTGAGGTGTCCTGTAAACATGTCTGTCTTTGGCATGTGCCTTCAGTGAAATCTCCTCTTGCCTTCTCATTTTAAAGACTTAATCTGGAATTTACACCTTGCCTCCTTTCCTAAAGGGCCCAAGGCAGCCTAACCCAACAGGACTGTTTAATCAGAGAGACATAGAAGGTGAGATGTCCCCATAAGGACTGGAGGTAAAATTACTACTGTCATCCTTGTCATTTGGATCAGGCCCTTGTTCACTGGCAGCTACAGGACAGGAGAAATAGAGTGGCTGATCCACACCAGTTCCTGATGGAAGGCAGGCAGTGAGTGTGAGTTCACAGGAGAGCACAGATGGTTTCCTAATGCCAAATTCCACTGGATTCACCCAAAGCATCCCTTTTTCTGGCCATTAAAGGTGGAAAGCCACATGGCAGTCCTGGAGAGAAGGTGCTGAGATGCTTGGCTGCCAACACAGACAGTTCTTGCTCCCAAAGGTGGCTCTTGATGAAAGGTGAAGGATGAGACAGCAAATTAAATCGTAAAGATATTTCTAGGAGCAGCAGCTTAATGGGCCCAGGCAGATGGTAGAATTTGGACATATGGTGGCTTGGGGAGAATGTTCCAGGTGAAGGGAACAATTTATTCAACAAATAGTTACCAGGCACTTGGTTGGAGCTGGGCCCTTGCCTTTGGGTGCTGGGGACACAGAGATGGCTTTTGCCTTGGGGGAGGTCATGCAGAGAGCCAAGGAAGTCTTGGGGATGTACAGAGTCAATCATGAGGAAGGATGAGGAGCAGATGGGGTCCCAGGCATGGGCTCCAGTCCACAGATCCTGGAGAAGAATCGTCTGAGTTGCCTTGAAGGTTAATAGGAAGTTTTGTTGTTCAGAGTGAAGTGTGGGTGAAGCTCTGGACCAAGGGGCAACAAAGGTGTGCAGAAAGGAAGAGTTGGGGAGTAGGTGGTGTGGAGATGTGCTGAGAATTCTGGTAGCAGAACACAAGTAGTGTGGAGGGTGGGGGTGGACGAGAGGGTGGGGTAAATGAGCTCACCTAAGTAAGTCCTTGAACTGTGCTAAATTCATTAGTTTCTGGAGAGGATTTTCAATGAGAGAGTGACACAGAACATCAGGCAGGCCTGCCACAGCCTACCATCTTTCAGGGCCATGGTTTGTATCTCGTAGGGATGCCAATGGGAGCATGGAGAACCTCATGGAAGGACAGAATGACAAAGACCCAGGGCCAGAGCGATAGCACAGCAGTAGGACATTTACCTTGCACATGGCTGATCCAGGACAGACCTTGTTCTATCCCTGGAGTCCCATTTGATCTCCGGAGCCAGGAGAAATTTCTGAGACACAGCCAGGAGTAATCACCGGGTGTGGTCCCAAAACAGAAAGGAATGACAAAGACCTGTCTGCTCTGCAGGGCTCAGGGGGCTGCAGTAGACACACCACTATTCACACATCAATCAGCAGCAGGGCTGAGGAAGTGGCCCAAGCCTCAGTTCTCCCCAGTTATTCTGGCATCTCTTCATTTTAGAATGAGCTGGATGAGATGGGCCACAGATTGACTTTAAGAAGATCCTAGTTGCTGAATAAGAGTGATGGGTGTGGTGGAATTACATGCATGGAAAACTAATTTTAATAGTGCTGTAAGCCACAGAATCTCAATCAATCAAAATGCTAGTGTTTAATTCATCCAAAAGGATGTATGTATGTATGCCATTCGATTCAATAGCTAAGGCTTGAATCAACCTAGATGTTCAAAAGCAGACCAGTGTATCATGAAGATGTGGCACTTATGTACAATGGAATTTTACATAGCTGTAAGGAATGATGTAATCATGAAATTTGCAGCAACATGGATGGAAATGGAAGATATTATGTAAAATGAAGTAAGCCAGAAGGATACATACAGAGTGATATCACTTATTTGTGGTATTTAGGATAATTTCATGAAGAAATGTAATGGTCTAAATGGGAGTTGTCTTGAACACCATTGACCCTAGAGAATAGTAAGGAGAAGGAGAGAAACTGAGTGGAAGAGGAGAAACACAAATACAAAAGAATGGGGGCTAGGTGTTAAGTAGTCTCAGGTGTACTGGTGGAGAAACAAAAAAAGGACAGAATTAAATATCCAAACTAAAGTCAACAACAATGGAATCAAGAATCCCAAACTCTAACAATTTAAACTTAAAATGAGTCTGTTATACTGGCAGGCAGGGGGGCCAAGGGTGGTAGGTGGGATATACTCTGGGAACATGGTGGAGGGAGGTCTACCCTAGTGGTGGAATTGGCCCTGATTCATTGTATGTCGTTATATGTCAAACCCAACTATAAAGGACTTTGTAAATCACAATGGTTTAAATAAAAGAAATACTAGTTGTTTCTGGGGAAGTGACTTTTTAGTTTTATTTTTTTTTAGCAGCTATAAAGGCAGATAGAAGGTAACAGTGAAACTTACTTAAAACTTACTGTATTTGTCTCTAGCAATATTTGTTTCCATAGAAACATAACTGGAATGAGCCACCAGTTTCAAAGCCAAGTGTAGTTTCTGACTTCCAATCCCTCTGTATGCTGCTATTAAGAACAGAAAGGATGTGCAAATGTAGAGGAGACTTGGAAATAGCTCTGATGTGAATGTGGCCAGAATGGCATGAAAACTATGCCCTCTTCCTATGGATGGCAGTCAGGGGAATCCTGATGTAAATAGCATAGGGACAGATCTACTATTTCTGTCAGAGAAGTTCTGGGGGGGTTTGGGGGGGTGATAGGGTTGCTTGTAAACTTGTTCAGACTGCAGCCAGTCCTGGGAGAGGGGCAAAGAGTCTAAGGAGTGCAGGATGCCTCCTCAAAGGCTCTCCTTGGGGGTGTTCAGAGTTCCTCTGCTTTCTATTTCCTCTGGCTTTCAAGACATTTTAGAATGATGAAGCAGGAGTGATGACCCGAGAGAGAAGCAAGGCTTTGTAAATAAAGAAACCATCCAGGTTTCCACACAAGTTCCCCAACTATTACCTTGGGGATGGGATGGGGTGGGGGAGTTATCTCAAGTGACTTCCCTTCAAAGATGAAAGAAATCCCACATGGGTGGATGTGTGTATGCAAACACACACTGCGTCAATTCCTGGGCTTCTTCTCCCTGGATCCAAAAGCAGCACTTGACTGCTTCATCACAACCTCCTCCTTGTGAGCAAGGAGTATCAGGGATCTCGTGGGATACAGAGAAACAAAATAGGGGAGTCAGACACAGACAAATCCTTAGAGTCAGACCACAGAACTGGGGTTACCAGAAGGGTTGTGCATGGGGGTCAAAGGGAGAAAGAACATCTCATGGAGAGTGAGTGAAAGGGGGCTCCATGCTTGGAGGTGGGGATGGTGTGAAATTATAGCCTGCTTTGTAGTCACAGGGAAAACACTTTTTCCCCCTTGTATACCCTTCCTAGACACTCCTCTCTTTTTCTTCTTATTTCTGTGGCTTCCCTTAGGTCCTATTTTGCTGTCTCCTCCCTCCCTGAACCCACCACATAGGAATAATCTGTCCTTGGTCCCTTCTTCCTCTCCCTCTGTACGCCCTCCCTGCTACTCTCATTCAAATCTTTCTGCCACCCAGCTCCTGTATCTAGCCCTCGACTTGCCCTGAACCTTAAAACCTCTAAATCCAACAACTACTCGGTATCATTGTGAGTACCACAGGAATGGAAAAAAAAAATAAAAATAAAGTGTTTCCCCCTCCCTTTTTTTTTGGGCAAGAATCCCAAGCAGATTTTTCAAGCCTTTAACCTTCTTGGCAGACATCTTCACATATGCTATATCTGAAATGCAGATGCATACGATCTTCCCATTAGATTTTGTGAAGCAGAGGAAGGAGGAGCCAAAGCACTCAGCCGGGGAGTTGGGCATCTGTTTCTGGAGACTTTCTCTTCCTTTTTCAAATTCCCTGTGCATGCAGACAGCTTCCCCAGCCACTTCCTGCTCTCTGATCATTCATTCTCAAACTTCTAGTTCTAGGGTGTCCTTTGTTCCCCCAATCCCTGGGCTGCCTTTAGGGCATCTCATTTTTCATGCACTCACCCCCAAAGATTCCAGCCTCCCAGAGAAGAATTCCTTGTGCCATTTTCATCCCTCCCTTGAAGTCTCCTGGGTAAACCTGAGTAAATCTGGAAGCCAGCAGCCACCTTCCCAGTTCCTCTGAGCAGTTCTTCCCTCATGTTCTCCTCCACATTCTACAGCCCCTTGTAGTGAAACCACCCACCACCTACCACATTGGCCTGGGCCTTATCCTCTTGGCTCCACCCTAAGGAGTCAGGCAGTCACTAAGTCTCATCCCCAAAATCTCCTTAACACTGCTCAAGTCATCTGCTCTTCCTCCTCCCCTGCTCCCCACACCCCACCTGCCCAGGATGCTGCAAGAAACATCTTGGGCTCCCTCAGGGCCTCTGGCCTCCTTGCTCCCATATCTCCAATGAGTAATCATTATCAATTCCAAAGTTTACATTGTTCTCTTAGACCTGTGGGCCACCTTCCCAAAGGCACCGTGGGTTTTGGCCAACAGAATTAGTAAAGATACACAAATTCTTTCAGAAAAAAATGCATTGATATCACGCTTGACAGTGAAAAAATGAGATGATTTCCTCTCCAAGTTTGGTCAACAGGCAAAAATTTCTTTTTTTACATCCAAATGGAAAATAAGAATTAACTATCACTATTTGCAGAAGACATAATAATATACATAGGACAACCTATACATCCCCCCACTCCCCAATAGTACTAGAGCTAATGAGCGTAGTAAAGCAGCAAGGTACAAAACCTGTATGCATGAAACTAGAGAGAGAGAGAGAGAGAGAGAGAGAGAGAGTATTCTGCAGGGGTCCTCAAACTTTTTAAACAGGGGCCCAGTTCACTGTCCCTCAGACTATTGGAGGGCCAGACTATAGTAAAAACAAAAATTACCGAACAAGTTCCTATGCACACGGCATACATCTTATTTTGATGTGAAGAAACAAAATGGGAACAAATACAATATGTGGCCCGCGGGCTGTAGTTTGAGGACCACTTGCCTTATTCAGTGCAAGCATTCATCCCAGAGTTTAAATCCCTGACACCGTGTATGAATCCTTGAGCCTCACCAGAGGTGATCCCTAAGCAAAGAGCCAGGAATAAATTCTGAACAAGGTCACATGTGTCCTCCAAACAACAATAACAAAACCCCCAAATCAACATGCATAAATCTGTTGCATTTCTATATACAAACAATGAAAACAGTCTTATTTACAATTGTATCAGAGAAACAACAATATGTTGGAGTAAGCCTGACTAAGGAGGAGAAAGGCATACACTAACATCTATGACATCATTAAAAGAAATATATAATAATGGATTGGAAGAAGACACATTATTCACATGGTTTTCTTATCTACAGATTCAATGTAATCACTAACAAAATGCTATTGTCACTTTTTATTTATTTTATATTTTTTTGCTACTGGCACTTTTCAAGAAAACAGAAAAATTCTAAATTTCATATGGAATCACCAAAGTCTCAAAAAGCCAAAGTAATTTGAACAAAAGGAAAATTAAGAAGTCACCTTCCTGACTTCAAACTATATTATAACGCAATAGAATTAAAACAGGATTGTACTGGAGTTAAAATAAGCATGTACACCAATAGAATACGAAAATTAAAAATAAATACACATGTATTTGGATAATCTGTGGCAAAGGAGGCAAGTTCACAAAATGAAGAAAAGAAAGCATCCTTAGCAAATTTGAGCTTTGAAAACCAAATTACCACGATACTTCATCACTGTTTAACATTATACATAAAAGTTAATCCCAAGGCAAAGGTGATAAAAAGGTGAGATATCTGCATATATCTAAACCACTAAACCCTACACAACTGAAAGATGTGACTCAAGTTATAGTAACGAATATTTAAAATGTTTCTGCCAAAGAATCAGGTTGAAGGATTGGAGGCAGCTAGCATCATTAGTGAAAGGATGGGTAATGGGGTGGTGGGACTGGAGGTGAGAACACTGTATGCGCCTGCCTTGCCTGCGCCAACCTAGGACGGACCGCGGTTCGATCCCCCGGTTCCCCATATGGTCCCCTGTGCCTGCCAGGAGCGACTTCTGAGTGAATAGCCAGGAGTAACCCCTGAGCGTCACCGGGTGTGGCCCCCAAAACAAACAAACAAAAAAAAGCAACAACAACAACAACAACAAAAATGAGAACACTGTATGCCTTAAACCCTATTGTAGACAACATTGTAAATCCCGGGCCCGGGAGATAGCATGGAGGTAAGGCGGTTGCCTTTCATGCAAAAGGTCATCAGTTCGAATCCCGGTGTCCCATATGGTCCCCCGTGCCTGCCAGGAGCAATTTCTGAGCATGGAGCCAGGAGTAACCCCTGAGCACTGCCGGGTGTGACCCAAAAACTAAAAAACAAACAAACAAACAAAAAAACATTGTAAATCCTGATGTCTAAATCACAAAAACAACAACAAGAAAAGTCAACTTCAAATGGATAAGGGGCTTAGATGTTAGAGCTGAATCATAAAATGAATAGAAGGTGGTATATTACAGGATCTCAGATTAGCAGAGACATCTGCAGATATTCAATTTTAATAGCAAGTGAAATAGAATAAACAAATAGCACTACAGTAAATTATAGTTATATTGAGAAAAGGAGCCAATATAAAAACAAAAGACAATGAAGGAAGAGGGAGAAGATATTTGCACATCTGATAAGAGGTTGATATCCAACATACATAGAAATTTTATATCACTACCAGTAGTCAAGTAACTCAATTATAAAAAAAGAGCAAAAGTCAAGAATAAACAGCTCTCCATAGCAGATGCACAGATTGATGACAGACATATTAAAAATGTTTTATGGCACTTATTATTAGGGAAGCTGCAATGAGGTTTTCCCTTTATACCCCTGAGAATAACCTATATTCAACACATTGAAGAGAACAAATGTTGATAAGAATGCAGAGAAAAATGAAGTCTGGCACTGCTGGTAATGTGAATTGGTGTAGTTTCTATGGAAAATAGCATGGATATTCCTTAGAAAATTAAAATGGAAGTTCTATAGAATACTACTTCTAAGCATTTACCTGAAGGACACACACATATTAATTCAAAAGGATATCTGTACCCCTATGATTGCTGTGGCATGATCCACAATAGATAACAATATAGACCCAACCAAAATGCTCATTAATAATTAGACAAAGAGGGTTATAAATACATATACATGTGCCTATAAATTATATGTGTATATATCAAGCCCTTATATAGGTATAAAATAAATGGAATAATACCTGGTAATTAAAAAGATAAAATCATGCCTTTTGAGTTAAAATGGATGGAATTTGATTGAGATATTTATGCTAAGTGAACTAGGCAAGAGAGAGAGAGAATCACTGGATAGTCTTAATTATGTGAAATATGAAAAGAAAGCAACAACTTGCTTTCAGATTCAATTGAAAATTGTGGTGGTTATTGGGGCAAGAGGAGAGGGTAAAGGAGTGAGTAGAGGTTTTTTGTGGGGATGGGATGGCACTGAAATTTTGTGGCAGGAGTGCTGACAATAACACAAAAACAGAAGTATAAAGCTAAATTCCTGAAATGCCATACTATTGCAAATTAATGAGACAATGAAATTTACAAAAAGATATATCCCCCTCCCCCACACATTCAACATCCTGCTGGACATCCTAAGTTTAGCTAGTATAAATAAGAGAAGAAAAGATTGGAAAGGAAGAAATAAAATAGACTCTGCAAGCAATGTGATTATCTAAATAGAAACTCTAAAGACTCAATGGCAACAATAAAAACAACAAAACCCTTCTGGAACTAGTAAGCAATTATAGAAACATAATAGGATACCACATTAATGTACAAAAGTCCCTTTCTTTTTCTTTCCTTCCTCCCTTCCTTCCTTCCTTCTTTCCTTCCTTCCTTTGTCCTTCCTTCTTCCTTCCTTTGTCCTTCCTTCTTCCTTCCTTTTTCCTTCCTTCCATCTTCCTTCCTTCCTTCTTCTTTCCTTCCTTCCTACCTTCCTTCCTTTCCTTTCTTTCTTCCTTCCTTCCTTCCTTCCTTCCTTCCTTCCTTCCTTCCTTCCTTCCTTCCTTCCTTCCTTCCTTCCTTCCTTCCTTCCTTCCTTTTCTTTCTTTATTTCCTTATGTGGAGGGTCACACCTGGTGGCATTCTGGGGTTACTCCTGGCTCTGCACTCAAAAATTGCTCCTGGCAAGCTTGGGGGACAATATGAGAAGCCAGGGATCAAACCTGGGTTGGCTACATGCAACACAAATGCTCTACCTGCTGTGCTATCATTTCAGCTCCACTTGCTTTCTCAGAGATCAAAAATGAGCAATTGGGATTTGACATTAAAAATACAACATCAGGGGGCCGGGCGGTGGCGCTGGAGGTAAGGTGCCTGCCTAGTCTTGTGCTAACCTAGGACGGACTGCGGTTCGATCCCCCGGTTCCCCATATGGTCCCCCGTGCCTGCCTGGAGCGACTTCTGAGCGCATAGCCAGGAGTAACCCCTGAGAGTCACCGGATGTGGTCCCCCCAAAAAAAACCCAAAAAACAAACAAACAAAAAAAACACAACATCAGGTGCTGGGGAGATAGCTCAAAAGGGTAAAAGATACACAATTCAACAACAATAAAAAAAGCAAATAATTCTATTTAAAAATGGGCAGAGGAGATGACTAGATTCTTCTTCAAAGAAGACATACAGATGGCTAATGAGTACATGGAAAAATTTTCCTTATCACTTACTATCAGGGAGATTTAAATTAAAACTAAAATGAAATATAACCTTATACCCAGAGAATGGCATGTATTAAGAAGAATGGAAATAGAGGGAAGGCTGGGAGGCTATGGAGAAAATGGAATTGGTATTTGCTGTTGGTAGGAATATAAATTGACTCAGCCTCTATGGAAAATAGTGTAGGGATCTCTAAAAATATTAAATATAGATCTAGCATATGATCCAGCAGTTCTACTCATAGGTATCTCTCCATAGAACACAAAAACATAAATCCGAAAAGATGTCCACATACCTATATTTATTGCAGAACTATTTACAATAGCCAAGATCTGAAAAGAACTCAAGGACTCAATGACTGACGAGTGAGTCAAGAATATGTGTTTATATGCACCACTGAATTCTACTTAGCTATCAGGAAAGATGAAATGTTGTCATTTGCAACAACAAGGATAAAACTGGAAGGTGTTATGCTTAGTGAAATGAGTGAGAAGGAGTAAGAAAATACGAATGATTTCTCTCCTCTGTGGGATAACAAGAAGCAAACCAAGCCAAAACAAATTCTCGAATTCTGACTGTAGAACTGAGGATATGTGAGGGTTGAGAGGACTTAGGAAACTTAATGGGAGAATTATTGGTATCATAGAGGTGGGTGTGGTTTGGTAGCCAGATATTTCTTCTTTATAGAAATTAAAATATTATTAGATTTCAAAGCACTTGACATTGTTTGGAGAAAGAAATTGAAGAAGACCTATAGAAGTGGAAGAATATTTCATGCTCATGGATTGGAAGAATAAATATCAAAATGTCTATCTTATTTAAACTACTATATAGATTCAATGCAATACTTATTCTAATTCAGATATTATTCTTCAAGAACTTAGATTAATCAATTATAAAGTTCGTGTGGAGCCATAAAAGACCTAGAATAGCCGAATAAATACTGAAAAACAAGAAACTGAGAGGCATCTAATTATCTAATTTGAAGCTCTCCGACAAAGCTATAGTGATCAAAACAGCATGGTATTGTAACAAAGATGGACTTTCAGACCAATGGGTCAGAATAGAATATCCAGTGATAAAGCCCCAAGCATATGGTCAATTAATCTTTGACAAAGGAGCCAAGCATTTTTTGTTTTTGGTTTTTGGGCCACACCTGGTGATGCTCAGGGGTTACTTTTGGCTTTGTGCTCAGAAATCGCTCCTGGCTTGGGGGACCATATAGAATGCTGGGGGAACCGAACTGTGGCCCATCCAGGTTAGTGTGTGCAAGGCAGAAGTCCTACTTCTTGTGACACCACTCCAACCCTAGGAGCCAATAATTTGAAATGAAATAAAGACAGTATCTCCAACAAATGGTATGAAACAATTGGATAACCAAGTATAAGAAATTAAAGATAAATCCATATCACACACCTTACATAAAAGTCACTCAAAGTGGATTAAAGACTGAGATTAGAACTGAGTCCATAGGATTCATACAGGAAAACATAGACAGAACACTCCAAGATTTAGTCCTCAAAGAAGTCTTTAATGATAAGATGCCAATGGTAAGAATACAGCAACAAACCTAAATAATTGGGATTTGACATTAAAAACACATCATCAGGTCCAGGGGAGATAGCTCAAAAGGGTAAAAAATACACAATTCAACAACAACAACAAAGCAAATAATTCTATTCAAAAATAAATCAAACTAAAAAGTTTCTGTATGGCAAAAGAAACATGGAACTAAAATTAGAAAGAAGCTAACTGAATGGGAGAAAATGTTTGTACTCAATAAATCAGATATAGGCTTGATATATAGGATATACAAAGTACTCACAAAGGTTAAGTCCACAAAACCTAAAAACCCATTGAAAAATGGGAAGAAGAATGTGTATCCAGTTTTCTGGGTATGGAGTGCTTTATATATCTATTAGTCCACTTTCTTTCATTTCTCCTTTCAGAGCTAGGATATTCTTGTTGGTTTTCAGCCTGATTATACTATCAAGTGGTGACAGGGTAGTGTTGAAATCTCCCACTATTATTGTGTTGCTATTGATGTCTTCTTTCAGATTTGTCAACAATTGTGTTAAATATTGTGATGGTCCCCCATTGGGTGTGTATGTTTAGGAGTGAGATTTCTTCCTATTGTACATATCCCTTGATTATTATGAAATGTCCATCTTTGTCCCTTATAATCTTTTTAAGTCTAAAGTTTGTGTCACCTGATATTTGGTCACTACAGCTTTTTTGTTTTGTTTGGTTTTTGGGTCACACCCAGCAGCTCTCAGGGGTTACTTTTGGCTTTATGCTCAGAAATTGCTCCTGGCAGGCACTGGGACCATATGGGATGCCAGGATTTGAACCACCATCCTTCTGCATGCAAGGCAAAGGCATTACTTTCATGCTATCTCTCTGGCCCCCCACTCCAGCTTTTTTTTTTCCGGGCCACACCCTTTTGATGCTCAGGGTTTACTCCTGGCTAAGAACTCAGAAATTGCCCCTGGCTTGGGGCTCTCATATGGGACGCCGGGGGATCGAACCGCGGTCCTTCCTTGGCTAGCGTTTGCAAGGCAGACACCTTACCTCAAATGCCACCTTGCCAGCCCCCACTTCAGCTTTTTTAAGGGAGTTGTTTGCGTGGATGATTGTCCTCCAATCTTTGATTTTGGCTGTTGTTCTGACTATTCAGATGTGTTTTTTGTAGGCAGCAGAATGTTGGATTCAGCTTTTTGATCTATTTGCCACTCTGTGCCTCTTAACTGGTGCATTTAGTCAATTGACATTAAGAGAGATAATGTCATGGGATTTAGTATCATCTTTGTGAAGAAGTTTGGTGTGTCTGTTGGTCTGTCTTGTCTTAAAGTAGACTTTTCAGTTTTTTTTTTTTTGGGTCACACCCGGCAGTGCTCAGAGGTTCCTCCTAGCTCCATGCTCAGAAATTGCTCCTGGCAGGCACGGGGGACCATATGGGGCACTGGGATTCGAACCGATGACCTTTTGCATGAAAGGCAAACGCCTTACCTCCATGCTATTTCCCGGGCCCCATCAGTTGGTCTTTTAAAGCTGGTTTTCAGTCTGTAAAGTTTCTGAGCTGTTGTTTATTCATGAAGGTGTGTATACTTCTCTCAAACGTGAACATGAGTCTGAATAGGTGCAGTATTCCAGGCAAAGCACTCATTTCATTGAGTTTTGTCACTATATCCCACCACTGCCTTCTGACCATGAAGGATTCTTATGACAGGTCTGGTAAATCTTAAGGATGTTCCTTTGAATGCAATTTCTCTTTTTGATCTTGCTGCTTCCAGGATTCTATTCGTATCTGTGGGATTTGTTATTGTAACTAGTATGTGTTTTGGTGTGCTTTTTTTTGGGACCTCTTTTAGCTGGTACTCTTCGAGCATGCAGGATTTGACTGCATGCAGTCTTTAGCTCTGGGAATTTCTCTGTAATGATGTCTTTGCTGATTCTTCGTGGGGATTTTCTTCCTGGATTTCTGGGACTCCAATGATTCTGATGTTTCTGTTGTGTTTATCAAAGACTTCCATTTTCATCTGTTCACATTCTACAAGGATTTTTTTCCATAGCCTGATCATTTGCTTTAAGGCTCTTTTCCAATCTCTTCTGTTGCATGGTGTTGTTAGGTATCTCATCTTCCAGATCACTGGTTCTGTCCTCACCTTAGCCACTGTTACTCTGTTGGAGAGGCTTTCCAGTGAGGTTTTCATTTCACCTAGCAAGTTTTTCAGTCCTGCTATTTCATTTTGGAGTTTTCTGATTTATATTTTCATATTTCTTTGATTCTTATTTGTGGTTTGTTCAGTTCAATCTATGCTTTCTTTGAGTGCAAAGAGTATGCTACATATTTCTTTTCTAAGCTTCTTATTTAAGAGACTAAATATGTGGTTGGCACTTTTTGGGTCATCAGGGCTGCCATCTTCAGCTCTATGCTTGGTGTTGGCCTGCGCTGTTTCCCCATCATCGTGCTTGTAGTGTTGTGTTTTCTATGTGTTGTGCTTGGGTTCATTAACTTCAGCAGACTCTTCTGGGCAGATGCTGGTTCCAGCATCAGCATCTGCGGGTCTTATGTGGCAGCTGCATTGAAAAGCTTGTGGGGGAATGGGGAGAGATAGCATGAAAGTAAGGCATTTGCCTGGCATGCAGAAGGTCATTGGTTCAAATCCTGGCATCCCATATGGCCTCCTGAGCCTGCCAGGAGCGATTTCTGAGCACAGAGCTAGGAGTAACCCCTGAGTGCTGCCGGGTGTGACCCCCCCCCCCAAAAAGCATGCGTGTGTGTGTGTGTGTGGATCTGTACTAAACTCAAAATTAAACTGCCATGTGACCCAGCAATCTCCTTTTTGGGTATCTATACCCAGAACAGAACAACATTCATCCAAGACAACATATACATGCTGCTAATTCATGGCATCACCAGTATAATAGTTAATACTTAGAATCAACCTAGATGTCCAACAACAGACGAAAGGATCATGAAGATGTCATGCATACACACAGTGGACTATTACATAGCTATAAGGAATGATGCAATCACGCAATTTGAAGCAATATGGATGGAATTAGAAGATAATATGTTAAATAAAGTAAGCCAGAAGAAGAAGAATAAATACAGAATGATGTCATTTATATGTGGTATTTAGAATAACTGCATGAAGAAACACAATGGACTAAATGGTAGTTGTCTCAAACACTATTGGCCCCACAGCATAGCAAAGAGAAGAGAAGAAACTGAGTGGAAGAGGAGAAACACAAAAGATTATATTCTCTTCTATACTTCAAAGAGACCTTCATCAATAGGTATAGATGTTTAGATTGAGCAGGTGTCCAATCAACTGCTCTTTATAGATGTCTACAATAATGTTCTAATGCTTTTATCCACAGAAACAGGTGCAGAATGCGTTTGGAAGCCATAGACTCCCACTACAGTGATCACTATAAGAATTTCCGTCTTATTTTAATATATCTATAATAACTCTTTAATCTTTTGATCCACAATGGTTCTTGGAAATATAGGTTGGTTACCTGAGTTTCACATTGCAGCGCTATATTATCTTAGATTCAAAATACAGTGCTCATTAAGATAATGTCTTGACAAATATATTTTCTTTTATTATTTGGGGTCACACCCAGCAGCACGCTCTGCTGTTAGTGGAGCATCTGTTAGTGGAGCCTATGGCTCCAAAATGAGGGCCTGATGAGATGCAGGCCTGGAAGCAAATGTTGATGCAGGAAATAATTCACACAGTGAAACGTGGGTTCAGGAAATCCAGAACTCAAGCAAGGAATTATTTAAGCACCATGATTACAAACATGATTATAGTTGGGTTATAGTCACAAACAGAACATCCCACTTCACCAGTGTAACCTTCCCCCTCTCAAAGGCCCCCTCCCCCCTTCCCATTCTGTATTCCGAGCCTGCCAGGCGCTATTTCTGAGCACAGAGCCAGGAGTAACGCCTGAGCACTGTTGGGTTACTGATCATTCCCTAATCAATAATTGTATTCACCCTAGGGTGTGATCTGGTGATGGTATATTGGATTATTCCCTACTTGGTATTCCTCTACCTGTATTCAAGACAGGCATTCTACTACAGTTATTTGTTTTTAAGTTCCGTAAACTGTATTTTTTTCTTAAAGGATAAGTGTTAAAAAATACAATAGTAAATGTGTGACCATGGCAACTGCTGTTGTTTGCATAGGCCCAGAAATATGGGGAAAACAGGAAAAAAATCCTTGGCCTGATTACAAGAAGGCAATTCATTTTCAATTCAAGATAGTTTACTATTATATCATAATGCTTATGACTTCAGTTAGCTTCCAGGAAAGGAACCTGAATGCTCAAGACCTGTTAGATGTTACTTCATGGTGTAGACTCCTTTTACAGTGCTGCTTACCATATTGCTTTAGTATTATAGACTTGAAATTATGATTGTTTTAAGAATCCCCTATGCACAATCTAACCCAGGAAGCCTTTCAAAAGGGAAGACCTTTCCATCTGGCTTGCAGACTTTATATTTTTAAGCATTCTGACCTATTTCACTTAGGTCAATTTGTCAACAGCAACCTATTGATCAATCTCCATAGTCTATCTATATGTATATGTGAGTGCATTTGTTAGCCACTTCTATGCTTGTCTAATGTCCGTCTATAAAATACATAATATCTATCTATGTTGTATTTTGTCCTTCCCCCTATTATATAGAGCACTCCTCCCCCATCTTCCTACCAATCTACAAATTCTTTTCCAATCTTTCACTCTCTCACCCTTTGATCTGTTATTTCTCCCTACTTACCCTTTTACTCTCAGTTCTGAATTCCTCAGGAACTGGAATGTTCCCCATACCCCAACCATCTGCCAAACAGCTCCCAAAGTGAAAAGATAGCTTCTAAGCCCACCTTGCCTCAGCTGGGGAATAAGCTGCCACTATCACTACTACTGATTTGCTCTTGGTGGGCCCTTTTCTCCCTCTTTCTCTGTGGACTGTTGCTCACTACCAGATTTAGTTTTTGAGAAACACCCAGCTCGAGGACATTTCCTGATCCATGACTAATGGGAGCCATTTTTCAGATGCCATAAGACCATGTTGCAGGCTGAAGCTGTGCTCTGGATTTTATCTCCCCCACCCCCAGACTATTTAAAAAGACTTAAAGGGGATATGTATATTTTCTTTGTATATTTCTCTAGATGTATTTCCTTAATAGGTATAATTCTTATTGTGTATTTTCTTAAGTAGATGTAGTTTCCCCATCCCTTTTCTGAATTTGTTTAGTAAGAAATTCTAGTTAACTAAGTGTCTCTTGGATTCTGAGTTCATATTAAAATCAGGTTATAAGGATTGTTTAGCTTGTTATTTTTACCCCTATATGCACCAGTAGTATCATATGGCACTGTTTCTTTTTGCATAGGCACATTAATGGGAGAATTCTTATGTATTAAATTTTATATTGCAGTGGTTGCCTTTCACTCTCAACATTTGTCAGAGTGACTTGACTTAGGTTTCAATCGATTAAACATTGGTCATTCACACCTGAATTTTGGATCCCATCTTTAGAATTGGCATGTCTTTTTTTCTTTTTTTCACCAGCACCAGGAATCAAACCTCTACTGGGGAAGGCCCTAATATTGCTCAGGCACAGACTTGTTCAAGAGTGGGTTCATATGACACCTTGATGACTTGGAGGCAGTAACAATTGCTTTCAGGGAAGGGGTCCTTGCATCACCATCTAACTGTGAGACGAAACTAGAAGTTGCTCCATGGCACCCTGACTTTGATATAGGATCTGTGCAAAACCCAAGATCTCTAAATACAGAAACCTGACTGTGATAATGGTGAGAAGAATTTTTTACTGGGACCATGAAGAATGACTTTGGGGTTAGGCAACTTAGTATGTATGTCGAGAACCTGTAGTTGGTCTTATGGCAGGATGCTTCATGGGTGGGGTTTCCCTGTTTTTAGGCCAAAGGTTTTTCCTTTTTATTTTTCCCCAAATTTTGCTGTGCTTATGCAAAAAACAAAAACAAAAATCCTGTCACATCCTCCTCCTCCCCCTCCCTCCTCCTCCTCCTCCTCCTCTTCCTCCTCCTCCTCCTTCTTCTTTTTCTTCTTCTTTTCCTTCTCCTTCTCCTCCTCCTCCTCCTTCTGATTTTTGGGCCACACCTGGTGATGCTCAGGGGTTACTCCTGGCTATCTGCTTAGAAATAGCTCCTGGCAGGCACAGGGGACCATATGGGATGCCTGGATTCGAACCAACCACCTTAGGTCCTGGATTGGCTGCTTGCAAGGCAAACATCGTTGTGCTATCTCTCTGGTCCCTGTTTTCTTCTTTTTATCTTTTAAGTAGGGGCTTCTGCCTTTTACATAGAAACTTGGGACATGGATTACTTTGTTTTACCTCATTTTTTGGGGATGTTTTACCTCATATTTCTGCATTTTTTGGACGGCAGCTATGCTCTCCACTATACCACCAATGCCGCTGTATTTCTGCATTTTTTGATAAGATTAAGAAGAAAGGAAAAAAATGAAAGGATGGGGGTCAGAGGCCAAATGGTCTCAGGTTCATAGGTGGAGAATAAAAGAGATAGAACTAAATATCCAAGCCAAAGTGAACAACAATAGAGTCAAGAGATCTAAACTTTAACAATCTAAACTTAAATGGACCTATTATGCTGGCAGGCTGAGGGGCAAAGTGTGGTGGTATAGAATGCACTCTAGGACTCTGGGATAATTGGTGGAGGAAGGTTGGGAATGGCCCTGATTCAATGTATATCTAAAATTCAACTATGAAGGACTTTGTAGATCACAATGGTTTCAATAAAATAGAATCTAAAAAATTACTAGACGCAATAATATAGCTGACGCAATAGCACAGTAGGTAGGGAATTTGCCTTGCATATGACCAACTTGGCAACCTATATGTCCCTTGAGCCTACCAGGGATACTTTCTGAGCAGAGATCTAAGAGCCTCTGGATGTAGCCACAAATAAACAAAAAAGTTTTATTAGAAATTCATTAAAAT
>PVKC010016069.1:0-21041 GCA_004027635.1 Crocidura indochinensis
AATTTCTTAGCACACTTGGATGAAACCCAAAACTCAAAAATAAATATTCTGCTGTGACTACAATATTATGGCTATTAAGAGAATGTTTTATTCTAAGGAAAGGATGCAAGTTTCATGTCTATAGTTTACTGTCTGTCAGTGATTAATGCCAGAAAAAAAGTATGAATACTTAAAACAAAAAAGCAAATACAATAAATAGTAAATAGTACACTTGCTAAACCCGAGGGACAATATGTTTACTATTTTATTTTTTTGAAATTTTCTCTGTATTTTAAAATGTTTATAATAAGGTTTTATCTTTTTAAATGTCTTGAGGCCAGAAGTCTGACTTAATGGTTAAGCTTTTGCTTGAATGTGTGAAGCCTTTTGTTCAATAACCAGTTCCATAGTGGGGGGAGACGGGGAAGCCCTATGGCAATATATTATTATATCTATAATTTAATTTTTAACCAAAAATGTTTCTTTCTGGCAAGAATGATAGAACCCAAGCTTAAACATAAGCTTTAAACAAAGCAGACAGAGCTAAAACAACAGCACAGCAGTAGGACATTTGCCTTGCACGAAGCTGACTCAGGATGGACCTGGGTTCAATTCCCAGTGTTATATATGGTCCTCCAAGCCTGACAGGAACAATTTATGCAGCCAGAAGTCAGGTTCTGGGGATCATGTGGGAGGTTGGGATTCAAACCGAGGTCTGTCGAGGGTTAACTGCATTCAAGGTAGTCTCGATACCCATTACACCAAAGTCACTCTGACAAGAACAATTTCTGAGCGCAGAGTCAGAAGTAACCTCTGAGTGCCACTGGGTCCGGCCCAAATTTTGTTTAAATTAAAATTAAGGGGCCAGGCGTTGGCGCTGGAGGTAAGGTGCCTGCCTTGCCTGCGCTAGCCTAGGACGGACTGTGGTTCGATCCCCCACTTTCCCATATGGTCCCCCAAGCCAGGAGCGACTTCTGAGCACATAGCGAGGAGTAACCCCTAAGCATCACTGGGTGTGGCCCAAAAAAACAAAAACAAATTAAAAATAAATAGAGCCCGAGAGTAGGGGATAAGATGCTTGCTTCACACAGGGTTGACCACAGCTGGATGTGTGGATATCCCTCCAACAACTACTAGGAGTGATTCTTTTTTTTTTTTTTTTCAGGAGTGATTCTTAATCTTAAGTATAGAATCAGGGGTAAGTCCTAAGCAGTACTGTGTTTGGCCCCAAATTGAATGAATGAACACACACGAACAAATGCACATGTATATGTGCTTGGGAGCGTGCACGCGCATGCGCGCACAAGCACACACACACACACACACACACACACTTTAGTGACCCAAAAGAAGACTCCGTAGGCTAGAGCACATGTCAAACTCCTATGCCAGCTCATAGCCCCTGCTGCTTAAAATGGCCCCTGAGGAGAGCTGTAAAGATTTTCTGAGTAAGTCTTAGGCATGACCCCAAAACCAAAACCAAACAGCATTCATTTTGCTACTATTCTAAGTCAACTATTTAAATTCACTTATTCAGCTCCTGACTTGATTCATGAGCCATAATCCACCCCCATAATGCATCATCGCCTATGCTTTGGCCTAGTGAGCCAAAGAGTACTCCAAAGTAAAAATTACTCAACTCTAAATCCTAAAGTGCCATCCTCTGAGCAAATCTTAGGGTGGCCTCCATAGCCACACACTGAATAATGCCCTCTCTTCTAGAGTGTGGGTAGGACTTGGGTCTTACACCAGTGACAATCAGGTTACATTTTGAGGGCAGAGAAGTGGCACAGCACCACATCACACACATGTATGTAAGGCTTCATCTTCATCTTAGTAGACATCAGAAAAACTCTATTGCCAGTCTTAAAGAATTAAACTGCTAGGATAAGGGGTGAGAGGGTAACTAAAGGGAAAAGAACTATTGAACAAACAAAACAGTCAGAAAAATGGCCAGTTCCCCAACCAAGCTCCGAAAAAAATGACTGCAGATACTTCCGAGGTAATCTGTGGCCTTCTCAGAAAGGAGGGGGAGGGGCCAGGTTCCCTTTCTGTATGAACAACAGCAGCTAAACAACACCCCCCTTCACCAACCAAATATTCTCAAGTGGGGACCAGTCTAGGAGGATGAAAACTCTGTGGTAGGGTTAAGTCCCCACATCCATCCTGCCACCAGAAAACCTAGCAGCCTCAGCCCACATCTACCATTTTTACAGCAGAAAAACAGCCTGGCTCCTCTACTAAGCTCCAAAAGAAAGTAATGGCCACAGAAACTTCCCAAGTAGCCTCTGTGGCATTCTCAGAAGGGGAAGGTTTTGGGAGTGAGGGGGAATGGATTGGGAGATGGGACAGATTCCTCTTTCTGCATGAACCACAGCCTACCCTAAACCCTCTGACAGAAACTCCCCAGCTCTGTGACTTAACTTTATGAAACTGCCTAGCTCCCAAGTTTATTTCAAATCTATAAATCCTGGACCATGGGGCCAAAGAGGGATATATGACAGCTCAAATTTTATAGCAGCCCAATAGTATCATAGGGAATCTAATAGGAAAGTTACATAGTAATCCACCAAGCTCAGTGAGCCTAAACAGTAACACAGAAGGTTCAACTAGCACCAGACACAACCCAGTAAACCCTTAGCCACTAACTTTAGTAATGCTATGGAGAGAGAGAACAATCATTTCAAACTGACCCCTGTTGGTCTAAATTTTGATAATCCCATTTGCCTTTGTATTGTAACAAATAATATAAGTGGAGTGGTTGTACAGCTGTAGGGCATTTGCTTTGCATGAATTAGCAGGGGTTTGAAGACCTGCACTTTCCCCAGTACACAATATGGTCCCCCCAGCACCACCAGGAATAATCTTTAGCAGAGCCAAGTCCCAAATACCACTGGATGTGACAACCTCCCCCAAAATAAAATAAAATAAAATGCAGGGTTAGGGATACGGTCCTAAGGGTAGAGCACATACTCTACATATGTAAGGCCCTGGCGGTGGTTCTTGGTATTTTGTGGCCTTCCAAGTACTATCAAGTATAGCCCTGACAGCCCTTAAGTACTGAAGGGTCTGAACTCCACAACAAAATTCAAACCAAAACTTCAGTAAAGGGTGTCAAAGAGATAACACAGCAGTAGGGTGTTTGCCTTGCACACAGCCGATCCAGGATGGAAGGTGGTTCGAATCCCAGCATCCCATATGGTCACCCCAGCCTGTCAGGAGCAATTTCTGAGCATAGAGTCAGGAGTGACCACTGAGTGCTGCCAGGCGTGACCCCAAAACAACAACAACAAAAAATCCAAAGGAGTACTCCATCCATGTGAACAGAGGTGTGACTAGAAAGAAGACACTGGTGAGAATGAGAAGAAACAGAAACCCCTGTGCATCATTAATGAGAACATCAAATGGACATCAAATAAAGGAAACAGCAAGGCAGGCTTCAGAAAATTTAAGACAGAGTTATCATCTGGCCTAGTAATTCCATTTCTGAATATATGTACCCCCAAAGAGTTAAAATGGAGTCTTACAGCATTTTAATGGGATATCATCTAATGGATTTAATGAATATAATAGAATATAATTCAATTTTGAAAGAAAAAAAATTTGACATATGCTGAAGAATGGGTGACCTCAATGCCACTGTGATTACATCAGGCAATCACAGAAAGACAAATTCTGTATGTTTACATTTACATGTGATATTCAGAACAATCAATATCACAGAAAGCAGAAAGCAGAATGGCAGTTGCCAGGGTCAAGAGGACAGAAAAACAGAGAACTACTATTTAATAGGTAAAGCTTCAGTTGTGCTTGATGAGAAGGTGAACAATAGAGTAAAAGCAATGCTACTGAACCAAACACAAAAATAACTGACTTTTAGTTCATTTTTGTTTACCAACATTTTTTTAAACTTAAGGGGAAAAACAAGGAACCAGAACTGTATGATCTTAAAATGTAGCATTTCCAGATAGGAAGATGTTAAAATTAAAAATTGGAAGATGGGGCCCGGAGAGATAGCACAGCGGCGTTTGCCTTGCAAGCAGCCAATCCAGGACCAAAGGTGGTTGGTTCGAATCCCGGTGTCCCAATATGGTCCCCTGTGCCTGCCAGGAGCTATTTCTGAGCAGACAGCCAGGAGTAACCCCTGAGCACCTCCAGGTGTGGCCCCCCCAAAAAAATGGAAGATGGTGTATGTGGTAAAACACAGGTCTGGTCTGATCTGTCCCCCACCCACACAGGACCACCAGGTGTAACCCTAATGGCCCAGTGCTAAACCAACAGGTTTCTGTCAGTCTTGAATCACTAACCACGCACAGCTTGGAGTGGACCCTATACATTTATTTTAATTCGCGTTCAGGAAAGTGCACTCCAAAGTGCACTTGACTATGTGACCTTTTGCTAAAACCTTTGAAAATAGTATCAAAAGGTCACAGTATAGAGTCATACAAAGAGCCTTTCAAGAGAATAAAGCTCTACCTACCAGACCCTCTCAATCAAACCAGAGGGCTTCTAGAAAGCTTCTTAAAGGTGTTGCTTCTTAGCCTTCTCAGGAGGAAACAAAAGGAGAGAAGGGCTTAGCTCCAAGGATCTGTTGTGTGTGTGGCTTCTGTCTAACGGAATGAATGCCAATGAAATCCACACAACAAAAATCAGGTTCTTGAGAAAATTATGTTAGTAAAAACACTACTAGTTTGGATAAAAAGGACAAAGATAACAGGAGAATGTCAGAAATCAAATTTCTATCAGGCAGGAGAGTCAAAACTGCTCAGATGCCATTAGTGAAAGAAAAAGCACAAGATGGGGGCCAAAGCAATAGCACAGCAGGTAGAACATTTGCCTTGCAGGCAGCCAACCCAGGATCGATCTTCAGGATCCCATATGATCCCCTGAGCCTATCAGGAGTAATTTCTGATCAGAGCCAGGAGTAATTCCTGAGCAACATTGGTTTGACAAAAAAAGCAAAAAAAAAAAAACTTTAAATAAAAGTTGGGGGCCAGAGAGATAACATGGAGGAAAGGCATTTGCCTTGCATGCAGAAGGTCGGTGATTCGAATCCCGGCATCCCATATGGTCCCCCAGGACTGATTTCTGAGCGTAGAGCCAGGAGTAACCCCTGAGCGCTGCTGGGTGTGACCCAAGAAAACAAAAACAAAACAAACAAAAAAAGTCATGATACAAGATGGAGCAGAGTCTACTACTCAGAAGGGGAAGTCTACTACCCACAGAGCATCAGATACCCTAGTACCTTCTTAGCCCTCCCCATCTCAGAGATTTCAGGGGGAAGGGATCTAAACTTGATTTCCAGGCTCTTCCATATCCAGTCATCTTCACAGCATTCAATCATCTTTATAGTTTTGTTTTGAGGATCCCCTCTTGCTCCCTGCACCCACCCATTTCAGTCACTGACCAAATCCCAAATCACCTACCTTAAAAAGCTTTTGGGAGTGTTTAATCATAAAAGCCATCCCATTGTTTAACTTTGTTATATTCTCTTGAAGGTCATTTGCAGTGGCCTAGATAGAGGAAAAGAAAATCAGTATGGTGGTAACTAAGAACTGGGAAATGGGGTCGGAGCAATAGCACAGCAGTAGGGCATTTGCCAAAAGTGAGGCCAACCTGGGATAGACCCAGGTTCGATCCCAGCATCCCATATGGTCCCCCGAGCCTGCCAGGATTTCTGAGCTCAGAGTCAGGAGTAACCCCTGAGTGCCGCCAGGTGTGGCCCAAAACAAAGCAAAACAAAACAATAGGAAATAGGACCAGACTGATAGCACAGTGTGGTAGGGCATTTGTCTTGCAAGGAGCTGATGCAGTACGGACCCAGGTTCAATCCTCGGCATCTCTATGGTCCCTGAGCCTACCAGGAACTATTTCTGAGTGCAGAGCCAGGAGAACCCGAGTGACACAGGGTGTGGCCCAAAATCAAGACAAACAAACAAAAAAATGGAGAGATGGGGCTAGAGAGATAGCACAGTGAGCAGGGCACTTGTCTTGCATGCAGCAGACTGGAGTTCAATTCTTGGTATCCCATAAGGTGGCCCTAACCATGCCAGGAGTGATTCCTGAAAGCAGAGCCAGGAATGACCCCTGAGCATCACCAGGTATGGCACCCCAAAAAATATACAAAAAGAAAAAGAAAATAAATAAATAAGTAAAAAGAGCAGGGGCCAGAGAGTGGCACAAACAGTAGGGCGTTTGCCTTGCATGTGCTGACATAGAATGGACTGTGGTTTGATTCCCCGGCCTCCCATATGGTTCCCTAAGCCAGGAGCGATTTCTGAGCGCACCAGGTGTGGCCCAAAAACCAAAAAATAAAGAAAAAGAAAAATAAATAAAAAGAGCACAATCATTACAGTCATTGGCCATTCATTTCCTAGCTTCCCCTCTTATATAAGCACTTTCAACACATATACTAAAATTTCCCAAAATGCACAATGTCCTTGAATAGGTGTTTTTTTTTTTTGTTTTTTTGTTTTTGTTTTTTTTTGGGGGGGTCACACCCAGCAGTGCTCAGGGGTTACTCCTGGCTCCATGCTCAGAAATTGCTCCTGGCAGGCACGGGGGACCATATGGGGCACCGGGATTCGAACCGATGACCTTTTGCATGAAAGGCAAACGCCTTACCTCCATGCTATCTCCCGGGCCCTGAATAGGTGTTGAGAGGACAACCCAGGTTGTGGTGGCAGCCAAAGGTGCAAGTAGGGGGTATTTATGTTCATAAAGAAGGTATATTGGGGGCCAGAGAGATAGCACAGTGGTAGGGCATTTGCCTTGCATGCAGAAGGATGGTGGTTTGAATCCCGGCATCCCATATGGTCCCCCCGAGCCTGCCAGGGCAATATCTGAGCTTTGAGCCAGGAGTGGCCACTGAGCACTGCCAGGTGTGACCCAAAAACCAAAGAGAGAGAGAGAGAGAGAGAGGGAGGGAGAGAGGGAGGGAGGGAGGGAGGGAGGGAGGGAGGGAGGAGAGAGGGAGAGAGAGGGAGAGGGAGAGAGAGAAAGAGAGAGAGGGGGAGAGGGAGAGAGAGAAAGAAAGAGAGAGAGGGAAGGGGAGAGAGAGGGAGAGAGAGAGAAAGAAAGAGAGAGGGAGAGAGAGGGAGGAGAGGGAGAAGGAGAGGGAGAGAGAGAAAGAGGGAGAGAGGGAGAGAGAGAAAGAGAGAGTGAGAGAGAGAAAAAAAAGTCATATTGGTGGAGGCACTGAGTATTATTTTTTTCTGAAAAGAGGAAAGTAGGACAAATAAATTTGGAAACCACATGTGTTCTTTTTTTTGGTTTTTGGTTTTTGGGTCACACCTGGCAGCGCTCAGGGGTTACTCCTGGCTCTACGCTCAGAAATTGCTACTGGCAAGCTCAAGGGATCATATGGGATGCCAGGATTCGAACCACTGTCCTTATGAATGCAAGGCTATCCTTGCATCCTCTATGCTATCTCTCCGGCCCCTGGGAACCACTTGTTAACTAAGCCCTCACACTCATTTATCTTTGTTACTTTTATCTGTTTAAACCCATATCTCTTAAATTTTTTTTTGTTTTGTTTTTTGGGCCATACCCTACGGCACTTAGGGGTTATCCTGGCTCTATGCTCAGAAATTGCTCCTAGTAGGCCCAGGAGACCATATGGGATGCTGGTATTGGAAAGACCATCTAGCCTGGTCAACAGCTTGCAAGGCAAATGCCCACCACTATGCTATCTTTCCAGGCCCTTAAATACTTTTTTTTTTTTTTTTTTTTGGTTTTTGGTTTTTGGGTCACACCGGGCAATGCTCAGGGGTTACTCCTGGCTTCATGCTCAGAAATTGCTCCTGGCAGGCACGGGGACCATATGGGGCACTGGGATTCGAACCGATGACCTTTTGCATGAAAGGCAAACACCTTACCTCCATGCTATCTCCCGGGCCCCTTAAATACTTATTTTTATGGGCACAAATTTCTCAGTCCTTCTCAACAACCCAGTAAATTGGCCCTACTCTTCCTTTTATTTATTTATTTTTTTTTTGGTTTTGGTTTTTGGTTTTTGGGTTAACCCGGCTGCACTCAGAAGTCTCTCCTGGGGCCAGAGCGACAGAACAGCTGTAGGGCATTTGCCTTGCACAAGGCTGACCTAGGACAGACCTACCAGGGCATTCCATATGGTCCCAGAGCCAGGAGCTATCTATACATGGATGTACATGAAATCTATTATGTTGAGTGAAATAAGTCAGAGGGAGAGAGATAGACACAGAATAATATCACTCATCTATGGATTTTAAGAAAAATAAAAGATATTTTTGTAATAATTCCCAGAGACAATAGAGATGAGGGCTGGAAGGTCCAGCTCACAATATGGAGCTCGCCACAAAGAGAGGTGAGTGCAGTTAGAGAAATAACTACACTGACAACTATCATAACAATATAAATGAATGAGGAAAGTAGAAAACCTGTCTCAAATACAGGTGGACACGTGGGGTGGAGGGAGATTTAGGGCATCAGTGATGGGAATGTCGCATTGGTGAAGGGTATATGACTGAAACCCCAACTACAATCATGTTTGTAATCAAGGTATTTAAATTATTTAAATGAAGATATAAAAAAGAGAGAGAGAAAGAATAGATGTGGGACTGGAGTGATAGTACAGTGGTAGGGCATTTGCCTTGCACGTGGCCACTAAGGTTCAATCTCAGCATCTCATATGGTCCCCCAAGCCTACCAGGAGTGATCCCTGAGCGCAGTCAGATATAAGCCCTAATAGGTGTGGCCCAAAACAAACGAACAAAAAAGGGGATACAAATACTGCTTATTTCCTTCTTAGACTGTACATTCCCACCTTTTTCTATGTCAGTGCAGAGAGTCTTCCTGGCTAAGAAATTTACATCATTTTTTCCAGTTTCTTACTAGATAAAATGTTCTATAGAACCTCTCTACTTTGGGGCCGGAAAGATAGCATGCCTTACATGCAGAAGGACAGTGGGACAGTGGTTCGAATACCAGCATCCCATTTGGTCCCCTGAGCCTGCCAGGAGTGATTTCTGAGCATAGAGCCAGGATCACTGCCAGGTGTGACCAAAAAAAAAAAAAAAACAACCTCTCTACTTCACCTTTTTTTTTAATAAATTTCTTTAAGTAACATGATTATATTTGGCTTACAGTCACAAGCAGAACCTTCACCAGTGTAACATTCCCCCCTCCCTATGTCCCCCTCCCCCCTTTCCATTCCTGTATTCAAAGCAGGCATTCTACAGTTATTTGTTTTCAAGTTCAGTAAATTGTTTTTTTTTTTCTTAAAGGATAAAGGTTAAAAAAAAAATAGTAAAGGTGGTGTGATAGTGGCAATTGCCGTTGTTTGCATAGGCCCAGAAAAATATGGGGAAAATAGAAAAAAATCCTTGACCTGATTACAAGAAGGCCTCACTCTCAAAGTTTATTGGCATAAGACCGACACTGGGCTCCAGGCATTCCAGTCTGTCCAACTCGAGTCATTCTCCGTGGTCCTGGTGAAACTTTTTCACACTTTAGCTGTTTTTGGTATCAGGTTCCTATATTTAAAGATTCTGGATTCTATGCATTTCTTTCATCGAAGTCAGGCTGATGTGGAGCATCCTCTAGTTTCAGTACACCATTAGATGCGGAGCGATCTGACCTGCAAGCAGGCTGTTGTTGAGTCGTCTGGATGTTGGGAGCACTCTTTGGAGTAAGTCAATGCCAGAGCAGTGGTAGGTCTTCCCTGGTATGTTATAGACAATTGTGGTTGTTTCCATAGATGGTATCCATTGTCCAGGAGTGTATGGGTAATGCCCATTCTTTTTTTTTTTTTTTTTTTTGGTTTTTGGTTTTTGGGTCACACCCGGAAGTGCTCAGGGGTTACTCCTGGCTCCATGCTCAGAAATTGCTCCTGGCAGGCACGGGGGACCATATGGGGCACCGGGATTCAAACCGATGACCTTTGCATGAAAGGCAAATGCCTTACCTCCATGCTATCTCCCGGGCCCCTGTAATGCCCATTCTTCTGAGGCCTAAGCCAAATCATTATGCCAATGTTCAGGGTATAATACCTAACTGCATTACCAAATTTGTGCTCCAATCTCTATTAGATAAGAACTTATTTGCATATGTATTATTTTCCCATTTTAATGTGCCTATGCAAAAGAGAAACAATGCCACAAGATATTGTTGGTGTATCTGGGGGCTGACGAATAAATTCCAACATTCCCTGTAACTTGGTTCAAACATGAATTCTATCAGAGGTACTCTTCTACCAGTATTACTTATAAAACAGATCTCAAAGGGGGGAAAGCAAACAATCAAAAAAAAAAAAAAAAAACCAGTGGGCAAAATTGTCACTATATAAGAGAAATATTCAAAAAGAGTTATAGATGTTAAGGGAACACATCTGAGATATACAAAGGAAATACACGTGTCCCTTTTATGTTTTAGAAATAGTCAAGAGGGAAGGTGTTGTTTCCAAGACACCACTTTGGTATGTACTTCACCTTTCTTTTCTCATTCCTTTTTTTGGTTTTTAAGCCACATCCAGTGGTACTGAAGCAGGTTGCTATGACCAACTTAATGCCCTGAGGTAACATTCCCAGTGGTGCACAGCAAACCATGTGGTGCCAGAAATTAAACTAACAATCGAACATGCAAGGCCAGTATTCTGCCACTGAACTACATTTCTGGTCCCTTTTTTCATATACCAAAACCCTTTATCTATACCCATATTTCTATTATCTTCCCAATAATTTTTTTTTTTGGTTTTTGGTTTGGGGGCACACCCAGTGATGCTCAGTGATTACTGCTGACTGTGCACTCAGAAATCATTCTTGGCCATCTCTTCAGCCCCAATACCTATTTCTTCTTTGCTTTATTTTATTTTGGTTTTTGGGTCACACCTGGCTTTGCTCAGAACTTCAGGTTCTGAGCTCCAAAATCACCCCTGGCAGGCATGGAGGACCATATGGAATGCCAGGATTTGAACCACCGTCTTTCTGCATGGAAGCCAAACGCCTTACCTCCATGCTATCTCTCTGGCCCCCAGCATCTACTTCTTAAGGCAAAGTCGAAAGGCAGCAAAGGTAGTCAGAAGAAGTGTCATTTTATCTAAAAGCTTAGAGATGCTCTTCTGTAAGACTGTCAGTTCAATTCTCAATTTATATCTATGCCAGAATTATGGCTCTGTGGTAGATCATGCCTAGACATATGAGGACCAGTACTACAAGTACAATAGCTTATTTAGTAGCTATAACATTCCACTCAAAGAGTTTTCACTAATAAATAACCACTGAGAATAACTGGAGAGGGGCCAGAGCGATAGCACAGCAGAAGTGTATTTTTATTTTTGCCTTGCACACGAACAACCAGGACAGACCCGGTTTGATCCCCAGCATCCCGTATGGTCCCCCAAGCCTGCCAAGAGCAATTTCTGAGCACAGAGGCAGGAGTAACCCCTGAGCACAGTCAGATATGCCCAAAACAAAAACAAAAAGAATAACTGAAGAGATAGTTCCAAGGTCTGAAGAGCTTATTTTGCATGTAAGAGTTCTGGGTTCAATCCTCATAACCAATCCCCACCAAGTAGTAGCCCAAAAACAAACTAAAAAGGAATAAATTGCCACTTATCAGAGGTTGACAATAAATGATATTAATAACTATCAGCCCCACAAGTTTTATAACTCTTAAATGATCTAATAAAGTAAATTCCCAACCTCATAAAGTTAAAGGCTAGACCTTGGACTGCTGATAACCCTTAGGTATAGCCAGAGAATGAGGCCCAGCCCAGGAAAACGCAGCAATCTTTGCTCTTTCCCTTTACTCACATTTTTTGGCCACAGGACATGAGGTGCAAACATAAGAGCAAGGTTATATGCAGACATCTTATTCTTGTCTTGTTTCTTTGCTGTCTGATATAGGAGATCAAGCAATAACTTAAGCAAGTTACGATTGGGTGGAGGAAGAATGAGGAAGAGTAACTGAAGTGCCTCGATTTGCCGCTCCTTATCTGGCACATTGGTCTTGTTCCCTTTATCATCAAACTGCATCAGATCTTAAGGACAAAAATATTATTTCAAGAGAGAGAAAAATTACCAAGAGAAACAACCAATACTCCTATTATCATCCTCTTGTCAATGCTAACCAAAAATAAATTTTTTAATAGGCACAAACAGAATATAACAAAACAGTGTCGATATAATTCAACCATAGAAAAACAAAAACTCTGGGCTGAGAAATGCAGCCCAGCAGTAGAAAACATACTTCACATCTATGAGGCCCTACCAGGAAAAAAAAAAAAGACACAAAATCCAATGAAAAATGCTCTATGATATGAATAGACTCTCCCAAAGGAAATATACCAATGGCCATAAGCATTCATGCATCAGTAAAAGTAAAATGTAACTGGAGGAATAGCTCAACAGGCTGAGCAAATGGTTTACATGAAGGTAACCCAGTTACCCAGTTTTGATCCGTGCACCATATGGTCTCCTGAGGACAGAACCAAGAGCAAGTCCTTATCACAGAGCCAGAGTATCTACCAAGCACCAATAGGTATAGAAACCAAAAACAAGAGAAAGAGAGACAGACAGACAGACAGACAGACAGAGAAAGCCATTGTCTATTAAAAATTTTAAAACTGGGGCTGGGGAGATTGGTACAGTGACACTAGAGGTAAGGTGCCTGCCTCGCCAGCGCTAGCCTAGGACAGACTGCGGTTTGATCCCCCAGCATCCCATATGATCCCCTAAGCCAGGAGCAACTTCTGAGCGCATAGCCAGGAGTAACCCCTGAGTGTTACCGGGTGTGGCCCAAAAACAAACAAAAAAAAATTTTTAAACTGGGCCTGCGTGGTGGCACAAGCGGTAGGGTGTTTGTTTGCCTGGTACATGCTGAACTAGGACGGACCGTGGTTCGATTCCCTGGCATCCATATTGCCCCCCCCCCCAAGCTAGGAGTGATTTCTGAGCACATAGCCAAGAGTAACCCCTGAGCATCACCAGGTGTGGCTCAAAAAAAAAAATTTTAAACTAACAATAGCAAGCATTAGTAAGAATGAGAAAATTAGGGCCAAACAACAGTACAGAGCCTTGCTTTGCACATAGTTGGCCCAGATTGGATCCTTAAGATCATATATGGCCTTCTAATGCCTGCCAGGAGTGATCCCTAAGCACAGAGATCAGAGTAAGCCTTGAACACCACCAAGTGTGACCAAAAAAAAAAAAAAAAAATCCCTGGGAAAATAATAATTTCAAAAGGCATTGATAGGCATATGGGAAATAATGACAAAGACTTGAAAATTATTAAAGTGTGTTATATTATTTTTTAAACTTGATTGATTGATTGATTGTTGGGCCATACTCAGCAGTGCTCAGGGATTACTCCTGGCTCTGCACTCAGAAATTGCCCCTGGCAGGCTGGGGGACCATATGGGTTCTGGGAATCAAATCCAGCCAAATGCAAGGCAAATGCCCTATGGCTGTGCTCTCTATCTCTCCAGGCCCCAAGTGTGTTATTTTAAAATAGTTGTTTGACCTTAATAATCACTCTAGGATTAGGAAAGCAGGTAATATTCCTGGAAACTACTCCTTATTATTATGAAACTGAAAACAAAAATCTCTCCCAGTTATCAGCAGTTTATGAAATGCTACAGCTGTGCCACACCTCAATATGATGTCAAATAATAACGAATCCTGAGAGAAGGGTGAGAAGAATTTCACATACTACATAAACCACATTAATGCACCACATTAACTCAACAGAGGAGCAAGAAAATAAGATTTCCTCATGCTAACCCACATAAAAGATATTATTTTCCTTATCTTTTTAATTTTTTTTTTTTTTTTTTTGGTTTTTGGGTCACACCCGGCAGTGCTCAGGGGTTACTCCTGGCTCCATGCTCAGAAATTGCTCCTGGCAGGCACGGGGGACCATATGGGGCACCGGGATTCGAACCGATGACCTTTTGCATGAAAGGCAAACGCCTTACCTCCATGCTATCTCCCGGGCCCCATTTTCCTTATCTTTTTAAAAGAAGCAACAACTTGAGCCCGGAGAGATAGCGCATCGGCGTTTGCCTTGCAAGCAGCCAATCCAAGACCAAAGGTGGTTGATTGGAATCCCAGCATCCCATATGGTCCCCCGTGTCTGCCAGGAGCTATTTCTGAGCAGACAGCCAGGAGTAACCCCTGAGCACCATGGGGTGTGGCCCAAAAAAACAAAAACCAAACAAAAAAAGCAACAATTTTTTCTATAAAACAACTGTGATGTTATACAATATTTCCTCATTTGTATCATCTGTATTGCTGATGTGCTAAATATACTAAAAATCTAATCTTAGCCAGAAATGCAATGGAACTCTTGCCTTACGTCTATGAGGCCCTTGGTTAAACTTCCAACACAGGAGGAAAAAAGTACAATCTTATTAAATTTTAGAAGTCAGAATTAAAATTTTCAAGTATTAAAAATTATTTAAAAGAAAAAATTCGTGGCCAGGCGGTGGCGTTAGAGGTAAGGTGCCTGCCTTGCCTGCCCTAGCCTAGGACAAACCGAGGTTCCATCCCCCAGCGTCCCATATGGTCCCCCAAGTCAGGAGCAACTTCTGAGCGCATAGCCAGGAGTAACCCCTGAGCATCACCAGGTGTGGCCCAAAAACCAAAAAAAAAAAAAAAAAAAAATAGAAAAGAAAAAAGTCTTGGGGGCAGAGACAGTAGAAGTAGAGCCATGCATGTAGTCAAAACCAGTTTGATTCCTGAGTCTCATTGCCAGGAGTGATCTCTGAGTAGAGAGGCAGGAGTAAGCCCTTAGCATAGACAGGTGTAGTCCCAAAACATTTATTATTTTTCCTTAAAATTAGAAGTGGGCATGGGGCCGAAGCTATCGCACAGTAGTAGGGCGTTTGCTTTGCACGTGGCCAATCTAGGACAGACCTTGGTTTGATTCCCAGCGTCCCATATGCTACCCCGAGCCAGTAATGATTTCTGAGCACAGAGCCAGGTGTAATCCCTGAGCGTCACAGGGTGTGGCCCAAAATAGCAAAAATGAAAAAAAAAAATAGAAGTGGGAAGGAAAGATAGTACAAAGGTGGTTATAATGCTTGCCTTGAATGAAGCTAACTCTAGTTCAATTGTTGGCAATTACCTGCAGTCCTCGGAGGACCATCTGCATGCTCAGGAACTCTGAGCATGGAACCAGGAGCAGCCTTGAGCACTGCCAGATGTGGTCCCAAAACCAAAAATAAAATAAAGTTAGAAAAAATATATGTCAGAGATAGATTTCAAGTGGTAGAGAAAATGCCTGGCATGTTAGGCATGGATTCCATGTCTGGAACTACTGGGTGTGACCAGTCATGACTCTGGTTGTCATTCACTACAACAGTAGCAAACAATGAGGAAAAAGATGTTTGAGGGATATAGCTCTTTGGAAGAGCACAGATCTTATATGGTTCGATCCCTGGTACCACAAAAATATAGAAGAGCTGGAGAGATTGCTCAATAGACTGAGCTCATGGTTTCTATGTGGGAGGACTAGGATTGATCTCCAGTGGCACCACATGGTCCTCTGAGCACACTCTAAGCATAGAACCAGGTGGGAGTAGCCCTGAGCATCACTGGGTATAACACAAAAACCAAAATAAAAAGAAGAGGAAAATACTTAATGACAAGAGATGTAATATGAGGAGCTGGAGTGATAGCAAAACAGGTAGGACGTTTGCCTTGAATGCAACAGACTGGATTAAATCCCTGGCATCTTATATGGCCCCCAAATATAACAAAAGTGACTCCTCTGTGCAGAGCCAGAAGTAACACCTAAATGCCACCAGCCCCACCCCCCCTAATGAGAGAGAGGGGGGGGGGCCGGGAGATAGCATGGAGGTAAGGCATTTGCCTCTCATGCAAAAGGTCATCGGTTCAAATTCCGGTGCCCCATATGGTCCCGCGTGCCTGCCAGGAGCAATTTCTGAGCATGGAGCCAGGAGTAACCCCTGAGCACTGCCGGGTGTGACCCAAAAACCAAAAAAAAAAAAAAAAGAAAAGAGAGAGAGAGAGAGAGATTTAATCTGACTTCTGATGCTAAGCACACTTAATAACAGAATATTTATGCAAGGATGAATTCCCTACTTCGTATGCAGAAAAAGAATGAAAAGACCATGAGCTGAAAATGGAACATTCTCCAAGATATAGTAATTAAAAAATAAGGAAACCAAAACCATGTATAAAGAAACCTACATCACCTCATAAAAGGGGAAAATATAGGAGGCTGGAGTGATAGTATAATGAGTAGGGCACTTATTTTGTTTTGTTTTGCCTTTTTTATTTTTGGGTCACACCCAGCAGAGCTCAGGGGTTCCTCCTGGCTCTCCACTCAGAAATCACTACTCGCAGGTTTGGGGGATCCTGTGATGCCAGTATTCAAACCACCGTCCTTCTGCATGCAAGACAAACACTCTACCTTCATGCTCTCTCTCCGGCCCCTTGTTTTGCTTTTTTGGGCCACACCGGGTGATGCTCAAAGGTTACTCCTGGCTATACAATCAGAAATCGCTCCTGGCTTGGGGGACTATATGGGCCACCGGGGGATCAAACCGTGGTCCGTCCTAGTCTAGAGTGGGCAAGACAGACACCTTACTGCTGGAGCCACTTGTTTTGCATGCAGCTGTCCTAGACTCAATCCCCAGCATCCCATATAGTCCCTGAGCACTGCCAGAAATAATCCCTTAGTTCAAAGCCAAAAGTAATTTCTAAACTCCTTTTGGTGTGGCCCAGGCCCACCCCCTCTCCAAAAAAAAAACCCATTAAGAAGTTAATTTAAAGAGAAAAATAGTGGGGCTGGAGAGATAGCACAGCAGTAGGGTATTTCCTTGCATGCAGCTGACCCAGGACAGACAAGGGTTTGATCCCCAGCATCCCATATGGTCCCCCAAACCTGTCAGAAGTGATTTGTGAGTGCAGAGCCAGGAGTAACTCCTGAGCGCTGCTGGGTATGGCCCAAAAACCAAAAAAAAAATGAGAGAGAAAAAAAAGTTAATTAAATTTAACTAGGAAATACTAGAATGCAGATATATCAGAGTCTTAAGTAATGTTAGCAAAAGTAGCTGCTATGTATTACATATACTAGAAAATGCCAATGACCTTACCAAACTGAAATACATGTAATTACTTGTCCTTCTCAGCTTCCATACTCACCAGCAATTTTGAGGTGGGCATGGAAATGTTTATGTGTCAGCAACGGCTCAGGTAACTCTCCTAAAAACATCTTCAGCAAGGTGGCAACATCATTGGAGTGAAACTCCCCTGACTCCAAGTCAATGTCAGTTCCGTTATTGAGAGCGTCCCTTAAAATCTGCTGCCGGACACTGTTCCCTGGGACTCTGAACAAACCCTCTACTCGCAAATCTGTTTAACAAAAAGGAAAACAGAGGACAAAAAAGGAGTCATGTAAAAGGACAATCCAAATATGTCACCTAAGAAATACATCCCATTTAAAAACCATTTTACAAAGATCTTAAAAGAGTTTTCGATTTTTTTCATTGGGGTAGGCTATTGCTTTTTTTTTTTTTTTTTTTTTTTTTTTGGATTTTGGGCCACACCTTGTGACTTCAGAGGTTACTCCTAGCTATACACTTAGAAATCGCTGCTGGCAGGCACTGGGGACTACATGAGATGCTGGGGATCGAACCCAGGTCTGTCCTGGGTCAGCCGCATGCAAGGCAAACACCCTACCTCTGTGCTATCGCTCCAACCCCTTTTGGGGTAGTTTTGAATCTACTAACCTCAGATATCTTCCAAAGTGATAGATGGTTGTCACAGAAGTCAATCTCCTGAGGCACTCCTGAAAACATCGTGTGGCCACGATGACCTTAAGAAATAAACTGATGGGGCCAGAAAGATAGCACAGCAGCGCTTGATTTGTAAGCAGCCGACCCAGGACCTAAGATGGTTGGTTTGAATCCCAGCATCCCATATGGTCCTCCGTGCCTGCCAGGACCTATTTCTGAGCAGATAGCCAGGAGTAACCCCTGAGCACCATCAGGTGTGGCCCAAAGGCCCCCCCCCACCATGGGCCAGAGAAATAGCATGGAGGTAAGGCATTTGCCTTGCATGCAGAGGATGGTGGTTCAAATCCTGACATCCCATAAGGTCCCCGAGCCTGCCAGGAGCGATTTCTGAGCATAGAGCCAAGAGTAACCCCTGAGCACTGCCAGGTGTGACCCAAAAACCAAAAAAATAAATAAATAAACTGAGAAAAAAAAAGAAACTGAGGGGCCGGAGCAATAGCACAGCAGTAGGACGTTTGCCTTGCACGCGGCTGACACAGGACAGACCTGAGTTCAATCTCTGACATTCCAGATGGTCTCCCAAGCAGAAGCGATCTCTGAGTGCATAGCTCAGTAACCCCTGAGCGTCACCGGCTGTGGCCCAAAACCAAAATAAATAAGTAAATAAATAAACAAACTGGAAAAAACAAGTTTAAAAAAACTTCTTGAAAGTTCCTTCCTGGGCCGGAGAGATAGAATGGAGGTAGGGCATTTGTCTTGCATGCAGAGAATGTAGGTTCGAATCCCAGCATCCCATATGGTCCCCCGAGCCTACCAGGAGTAATTTCTGAGCATAGAGCCAGTAGTAAACCCTGAGCACTGCCGGATGTGACCCAAAAACAAACAAACAAAAAAAGAAAAAAAAAAAGGAAGTTCCTTCCCTTCCTTAATCATCTCAGACTTTGCTCAAAGGACTAAATTAATCTGAGAAGGTGTGTTGCTCCTATAAATGGCTTCTAAGTACAAAAAATCAAAATTCCTTCACTGTCCCAGCTGTAAACTATCAAAAAAAATTTTGGAGGGGGACTTGGGGCCACATCCAGTGGTTCTCAGGGATTACTTCTGGCTCTTAGCTCAGAAATTACTTCTGACAATGCTCAGGGAAACACTATGGGAAGCCAGGATCGAACCCTGGTCATCCATGTTCAAGGCAAACTCCCTACCCACTATACTATCACTCCAGCCAGTCAGATCTTCTTTAATCTGAAATTCTCAGAATTTAGGGTCATCCTAACTAAACTGCTAACCCTCTAGTCAGTTTCGAAGCTAATCTAAGGAGAATGAAACAATATTAGATGGAATATCAGAATGAAACAATATTAGTCTTGGTTTGATCTGGAAATGTGAGAGCTTACATTTCAAACTTGAGTATATCTTGGGAGTCACAGGGATAGTACAGTGAGTGGGTAGGACACTTATCTTGTATGCAGCCGAACCAGGTTCAATCTCTGGCAGCCCAGATGGTTCCCTAAGCCCCACAAGAAGTGATCCCTAAGCACAGATCCATTAAGTAAGCCCTGAGTACATCCAGTTGTAGCCCCAAAACAACAAAAACTCAAGGATAAGTACACCTTGGTATAGCCTCCAAACCCAAGGGCCTAAGTTCAAATGCTGACAGGGTTAGGCAGGAAAAGGTAAAAGAACAAACCGGAATCATAACAAACTGGGCCACACCTGACACTGCTGAGGGGCTCAAAAGTTCAGTTTAGTTTAGTGCTCAGAGTTCACTCCAGGTTTTGCTCTGAGGACTGTGATGCCCAGAACAAAACTAGACTTCCTGCATGCAAAGTATGTGCTCAGCCAGTTGAGCCATTCCCCCAACCAATCATTGACTGTGGTTGCAGGGTTCACACCTCATAGTAGTGGTCATCCCAAGACCCAAGCACCAGTGAGCGATATTCCATGTTTAGCTGGAAATGCTGCAGACACTTTAAAATGCCAAGGATCAAACACAGGGTTTCACATAAGCAAAACATGGCATATGCCTGACTCTTGAGACACACTGCTGGCCAATTAATTTTATTGTAATTTAATCCTGTGCCAGCCAAACATAAACGCAGGACCCAGAAATGTGGCTTAGTATTTGAGCACATGCCTTGCATGTATGAGGTCTTGATCTCAACCCCAGCACCTCAGAAAAGGAAAAAAAAAAAACAAACAAACAGGAATTGAAGAGAGCATATAGCAAGAAACAGAGAGGGTACTTGCCTTGCACTTGGTATCCCATGTTAATCCCCAGCATCCCACATGGTCCTCCAAGCCCACCAGGAATGGTTCTTGAGTACAAAGTTAGAAGTAACCCCTAACGGGCTGGTGAGGTGGTGCTAGATGTAAGGTGTCTGTCTTGCAAGCGCTAGCCAAGGAAGGACCTCGGTTCAATCCCCTGGCTTCCCATATAGACCCCACAAGACAGGGGCAATTTCTGAGCACTTAGCCAGGAGTAACTCCTGAGCATCAAATTGGTGTGGCCAAAAAAAAAAAAAAAAAAAAAAAAAAAAAGAAGTAACCCCTAAGCACCACTAGGTGTGACCCCAAAATGGAACAAAAAATAATAAAAATGAATTTTAAAGCAAACCAAAATAATATAGATGACCATCAGTTTATAACCTAGGATCTAGCTCTGAGCACAGTCCCACATAAAATAAGTCATAAATGTTCACAATGAATTTATCCACATAAAGCACATAATTAACAATGCTGTGCCAAACCACTTAGAACAATAACATAATCAACATGTATATAATATGAACCTGGGCCTGTCACATGCAGAACACCCACTCAGCTTGGTGAGCTATCTCTCCAGCCCCTGTACCTGCATGTTCAAATGCAGTTCAGGACCTAGGAGCTTCTGGGACCATAGCTTTAGCTATGTCTTCCATAACAGTCTTATTTTTTTTTTTTTTTTGGTTTTTGGGTCACACCCAGTGACGCTCAGGGGTTACTCCTGGCTATGCGCTCAGAAGTCGCTCCTGGCAGGCACCGGGGACCATATGGGAACCGGGGGATCGAACCGTGGTCCGTCCTAGGCAAGGCAGCAGGCACCTTACCTCCTGCGCCACCTCCCAGCTCCCCATAACAGTCTTATTATTTCTATTAAAAAACAGGACACTACAATGACAGCACGCACCACTTCAATTATTTTTACTTCTGCAGATGGTAAAACAACTTCTCCAGTATTAAATGGGCTGGAAAATTAATTTACTGGGAAAGAAATATATGGTCCAACAAAAAATGAAATAGGAATTGAAACTATATTTCTTTTTTTTTTTTTTTTTTTTTTTTT
>PVKC010016070.1:0-21013 GCA_004027635.1 Crocidura indochinensis
TCTTCTTCTTCTTCTTCTTCTTCTTCTTCTTCTTCTTCTTCTTCTTCTTCTTTTCTTCTTCTTCTTCTTCTTCTTCTTCTTCTTCTTCTTCTTCGACACTGTGGTTTGCACTATTGCTCATGAAGGTGTATCATGTATATCACTTTATCTCCTTTCAGTACTCAGTTCCTGTCTAGAGTGATCAGTTGTTCTATCATTGTCACAATGGACCGGCCATTCATTACCCTAATTGCATTCTCTACTATTTATGGTTAGCTTCTTATCATGGACCAGTCCTCTTGATCCTCCTCTCTATTGTCTCTGAGTATTATTATCATTCTATCTTGTATTTTTCTTATATCCTACAGATGAGTCAGATTATTTTATGTCTAGCCCTTTCCCTTTAACTCATTTCTCTCAGTATAATAATCTCCATATTCATCCATGTGTGTACGCAATTTTCATGACTTCATTTTTCCTAAGAACTGCATAGTATTCCATTGTGTAGATGTACCACAGTTTCTTTAGCCACTCATCTGTTATAGGGCACCTGGGTTGTTTAGAATCTGACTATTGTAAACAGCACTGTGATGAACATAGGAGTACAGAGGGCATTTTTGTATTGTGTTATTGTATTCTTTCGGGTATATTCCTAGGAGTGGTATTGCTGGATCATATGGAAGCTCAATTTCTAGTTTTCAGAGGAATATGAATATTGTTTTTCAGAAAGACTAAACATTCCCACTAGCAGTGCATGAGAATTCCTTGATCCCTGTATCTGTGCCAGCACAGGGTTCTTGTTCTTTATGATGTGTGTCAGTCTCTGTGGGGTGAGATGATTCCTCATTGTTGTTTTGATTTACATCTCCCTGATGACTAGTGTTGGGCAACATTTTTCATGTGTCTTTTGGCCATCTGTATTTCTTCTTGGAGGAAATAAATGACCTGAATTTTTAATAATGTTGATGGTCAATTAGTAATTAGCAGGATACAACAAGGTGTTTTTTATTATTTTATTTTATGGAGTTGGATTATCTGTTCAGTGGATTATCCTGGACAAATGCTTAATCCTAGATTTTCTTCCTTTCCTCAGCTAGCTGATCATCTGAACTTTTTTTTCCTGTCATCAGTCAACATGTTAAGGGAATGAAACTAAAATTACTAATAAGAAAAAATGTAATTAAAGAAGGCAATCTATTGTCATTAAATAATATAATCTATTCCAAAGTAAATCTGAGTGTTATTTGTTCTATCTCTGTATTGTGTCTAACCGTGACATTTCTCCCCTCTTATGGATAAACACAAATTCAGCTATATGGCACGCATTTCTAACATGTTATCTAAACTCTTGGAACTAAGAGTAATTTCTCAGAGAATATAGACCCCATGATCCTGATTCATTGGGCTCTTCTGTATTTTTATGTGTTTAGTCTAGCATGAAGTGATAATGTGACAGTGTTCTTTTTCATCTGCAAAATTAAAAGTCTTGGTACATTATTCACAGGTCATGCTTTGGGCTGTCTTTTGCAGGGTTGATGGAGCTGCATGGACCTAGTCTCGCTTTGTCCTACTGATGACCAGTGGCTCATCTTTGAGGCAGATGGCTAGGGTTAAGGGTGGAATCTGAGGCCATGAGGCAGAGTAAAATTAACTGCTCCCTTCACATGGGGTTTGAACCTCTGACCTTCACCTCATTAACACAACACTCAGCACAGCAATTCCCAACCTCAATTTTATATCACCCCAGGGTGTTTCTACTTATCTCAAGAGGGAGCTTTGGAATTCCCCTGAACAAAATTAATTTTAATTCACTTTAATTTAAACATTAAACGTGGGCTATACAGGCAGTACTCACAGGCTTGGAGAAAAATGGCTGATGTTAAAAAAATATCTAGCTGTTATAGTGTATTGATAACCTAACATCCTGAAACACTCTCTCGAACATACTGATCTAAACAGTCTGGAGAGAATGGAGACTACCTGTAAGGAGCATCAAGGAAGACTTTCAGATTATGGAGGACAACAGCCTAACCCACCAAACATCTACTTTTCACAGGACTTTTTCCATGAGGTCAGCTAGGCTCACTCTGGCTTTATCTGGGCCCAACAGTGACCTGATGGGCATAGGTTAGCTGTAGTCCAGCCAGGCCTTCCCATTTTCTCCTGAAGGACTTAGATGATGCTTAGTCTTAGGAATTTGCTTCAGGAACAATTTGTGATTTATTAAGATATAAATTAGGCTTTGTTGCTGGATCTTTTTCCTGGATCAATATACAAGATTTACATCCTCCTTACTGGCCGAGGAGTGTTATGACTCAAAGAGCTCTAGTGTTCTGGGCTACTGGGTTATTCTGGATGCAACCTGGATATTAACAGGATCTTTGCAGACCAGACCAACAGCAGGGGAAGAGGCAGTATGTGCCCTTTATTTAAAGAACAGCTTTACAATTTCTTTGTAGCTTGTTATTAACAATGCTATGCATTTATTAAAGGATAAAATGTAGTTTTTAATCTTTATAAGGAGGTTCTACAAGCTTCAGATATATTTTCTCATTAGCTCCCTATAGTCAAGAGTTGCTAAGTTCATCTTATTGATGTGTAAACAGATTCAGAAAAGTGAAGTGACTAGTCACTATAGTCAGTCAACTAGATTGGGTGCAATTCCAGCACCCAAGTTTGTGCATACTCTGAGCCCTTTTTATCAACTGTTTTATTTTAGTTTATCATCAACATCCATTTGCTTTTGTCAGAGAATAGTGTAGTATTTTCATTTTATGGAACAAATTGACACAAAGATATAATTAAATTTTTTGCCTCCTGCCACTCTTTTTTCTGGTGACTTTAGGTCCTTTTCTTGTTGAAGGTTAAGAAATTTTTTTCACAGACTAATTTCTACTCTGAATCCAGAAATTATGTACTGACACTTCATGCTGATCTTTGACTCCAACTTGCCCCACTACATCTGATGGGGTTTATACCAGCAGCTACAGGGAAAGGAGGTGATTGCATATCCTCCTAAAAGTTCATATTGCTTAAAACTGTTCTTTTTTGACTCCTTTTTGACTTTGATCTTAAGTACATGCTGGCTAAACTCTCCTTCTCTGTTCTCTGACAATGGGCATTTTGTTCTAGATAGTGTTTTGCAGTCATAATAACTTGGAACTCATTTTCCCAATTGAGATTTGAGACACAATTCCCCCTAAATTAGTAATTTTCCTAAGTTCCATTCTGGATTTATGGTTATCCCATGCCACACTGGTTGGAAGAGAGCTGGCTTTCTTTTGCACAATTCTATGTGCATTTTCTAAGACAGTGGTATCCAACCACCATCCTATAGGTATAGAAAAATTGAAAACAAAAGGTTTACTGCAGTGGTATAATTGCCAATATGTAGTAGATAGGTCTATCTACATATGGGTGTATAAAGTTGAAGAGCACTAACATAGGTATGTGTGTGTGTATATATATATATATATATATATATATGTGTGTGTGTGTGTGTGTATGTGTGCGCGTGTGTGTGTGTGAGTGTACAGCCTAATGCACACACACATACACATATAGTCAAGAAACCTGCCTAAGATAAATCCAGGTTAGGATCAATTAAGTACATATCTGTTTCCTCTGCCTAATTTAGACAGTAAACTTTTTGTGCTCTTCATAACATCTCAAAAGGTCTGTTGCATTTGATGAGTCCTCAAGGCATGTGGCACATAGTGATAAGAGTGATCTAAAGTCATCTTAAAGGTCAGACATCCAAGAAGTTGGAGATTCTGAGGACCATCTTCTCTGTGTGTACAAGCATATATGCAGACACATACATAAACAAGTAAGACATCTTCCCATTTTTGAGTCATCATTTGCAAGAGGCTATTTGGGCAATGCTGTGGGCACACTGAAGAAATCCAAGGGCATGGGCCAGCTATACCACGGAAACCCCATTGTTACTTTGCTCCCTCACTGTCCCAATCCAACAATGTGCTGTGAGACCAAAAAAAAAAAAAGTTGAAACTCAAATGAAGATGGCCAATGTATCTTGTGCAGATTTTACAGAGGGTCAGCACAGACACTAGTACAGAACATTATCCTAGTGGGAGTCCATCTACAAATTAGGCACAGCTTCACAGGATCCCAACTTTATACCTTCCAAGATTTATGTCCTTTTCTTAATGTGCCAACATTTGTTCTTAATAAAACTCTTTCTTAGTATAGCACCACTTATTCTCTTGGATCCAGTTATTCATTTACTCAAATAAGCCTTCATGTATACACTGGGTACTTTTTAAAAAAATTATTTTAAAAATGCATCACATAGTTGACATAATTGATCATAATACATTTGTTTTAGGAAGACCAAAAGCAACATGATTTAAAAAAATAGAAAATTGAAAGAAAACCTAGAGATGGAAAAGAAAGGAAAGAAGAAAAAGTTCAGTAGCAAGCATATTTTTTTGAAAATTGTTGAATTACCAATGAACTCATTAAAGCACTAGCAGAAAGTTTAGTAAGCTCTTCTTTTTTTTTTAAAGGATAAGAGTTAACAAATATAGTGATAACTGTGTGAGAGTGGCAATTGTTGTTGTTTGCATAGGCCTAGCAAAATATGGAGAAAATGGAAAGGAAAAGCCTTGACCTAAATACAAGGAGATCTTAACAAACTGGGTACTTTTTCTGGTTCCATGGTGATAAAATTTCTGGAAAGCAGGAAACTATACTCACCTCTGCATTTAAAGATAGAGATACTCAACAAGATAGTGAGATTGCCCTTGGCTCATTAATAATAGAACATCTATTCACATTCAAATATCCTTGCTTCTAGTTCTAAGGAATAATCCTAGACAAGTAGTTATTGAGAAATATCATTAAAAAAACACATACAGGGAGTATTATCTTATGCCAAGTCTCCCCAATTTGGGTAATGAGCAGTATCTTCTGGGTACTCTTTTGAACATTTAGATTTGGGGGGAAAAAAGGAAAAGAAAACTTACGTAGATTATCTAGGACTTACTGGGGGAGGGCATACTCAGTGCTGCTTAGACTTGCTCGTGGCTCTAGACTCAGGGATCACTCCTGGCAGGGATCAGAGGACTATATGGGGCCAGGGATCTAAGCTGGTCAGCTGTAAGCAAGGCAAGCACCCTACCTGCAGTACTATCTCCCCAGTCCTTCTAGGTCCTCCTTCAAAATCTTATTTTGGTGGTGTCTCATTTGAAGTCCAGAAATCTGCATTTTAACTAAATTCTGTTTGATTTACATTGTATCATCATCATCTTTTTGTTTTCATAGGGTCCACACGTCACAGTTCCCAGGACTACAGATGCTAAACCCTGAGATGTGAGCCTGATGATTTGGAGCTCTAGGACCAAGGTTGTACAGGCCACAGGTGCTCTGCCTATGCAATGCCAAACTTAGTTCTAGCACATACTAAGCCTGTGCTCCACTACTGTATCCATCTCCCCATCTCCCCATCCCTGAAGGTCTCCTGAAAACAGGAATGATTTGGATCAGCTCTGGGTTGGAAGATAAGCCTCTCTCAGTGATGAAGTAACTTGGCAGAGTTGATCCAAGAGAGGTGCAATAAGAAAGAACAAAAACAACGTGAACCTTTAAAAAAAATCTGAAGTGGCAAAAAGCCGTTTCAGTCCTGATTTGCTGATTTCCCATGACTCCCCCAAAACAGCTGAGACTGCAGTTCCCTGTTCACACACTGATGAATGGGCTCTGTGTGCTCCCAGCCGCCACTACTACAATACACACATTATTATGGCGGAGGGCCCAAGAGCCCGTCCTTATGAACCCCTTGGTCTCCAAGGTCCCTGGGTGGGCTTGCTTTAGATCCTCTTTCTCCTTTATGCCTTCTCTCCAGCTGACAGGCTGCAAGGGTTGCTGCTACCCCTTTGCCCCTTCTTTCATTAAAATCTCAGTTCTATAGACTTCGTCGGGATCAAATGACCGTATTTTCCTGTCTTCTGTACTCCTGGAAGCCTGGCTCTGGGGCTCCTGTAGGGAGCCCAGAGGCCTGAGTGTATTTGGGATGACAGAGGCTTAATCTCCCTTCCTGTTTTTACCACCCGCCCTAGAAGCAGACACTTCCGTGACTAGAACTAGGAGATTGTAAAAGGTTTGGCCTGGTAACCCAGGAAGGCTTGAAAGTCCCAGGTTTGCTGCTGGCTGAGACATTCGAGATAGGAACTGGCTGCAGATCCCAGCCATCCAGGGTAGATAATCCCTGAAGTAAACAATGAAATGGCCTAAATCCTTGCCAGTGATAAGGTGGTGGTTACCCATCACATAGCCCCTTCTGAGCACTCTTTTTCACAGATTTATTTCATTTGTATCACGCAGGGCAGATTTGAGGTTGTTCTCAGACTCAATTTACAGAGGAGGACAGAAACTTAATATGGTTAACTTGTCACTGTCACACAGCCAGCTAATAAACAAACTCTTGAAGGCTGGAGAAAGAAAAGAAAGCTGTAAAGAAAGCTGTCGAGTGTTGCTTAATGGATCATCACTATCATGAACTTACTTTTTTTTGTTTGTTTGTATTATTTGGACCGTACCTGGTGATGCTCAGGGGTTACTCCTGGCTCGTGCTCAGAAATCGCTCCTGGTAGGCTCCGAGGATCATATGGGATGCTGGGGATCAAACCAGATCGGCTGTGTCCAAGGCAAACGCCTTACTCCTGTGCTATCACTCCAGCCCCTAAACTTATTTTTGATATTGATGGTACAGTCACCATCAATATTAAAAGCTAGACTAACCAGAATGAGGAAAATCCCCCAGGGCCCATTTAATTATTATCTTTTCCTCCCACATAGGCACAACTATTGTCACTAAAAATGAGATGATTTGTTTATAAGGATTTTTTTTTTTTTTTGAGAAGAGGAGGGTGCCCAGAGCTTACTCCTAGTAGTGCTTAAGGGGACCAAACACAGTTTGACTGCACACAAGACAAGTACCTTATCCTCAATACTGTCTCTTTGGCCCACCATATTTGTGAATTTTATAAAAATGGGACAGTATTTTATGCATTCTGTTTTTCTCACTCTCCTACCTCACCCCCCCCCCACACACACACACACAGTCAGTGTTTAGTCTATAATGTTGTTCTAGGGGGTTTGTTTGTTTTGGGGCTACACCCAACAGCACTCAGGAGTTACTTCTGGCTCTGTATTCAGAAATCAATCCTGACAGGCTTGGGGGACCATATTGCTGGGAATCGAATCTAGGTCTGTCCAGGGTTGGCTGCTTTCATGGCAAACACCCTACCACTGTGCTATCACTCTGGCCCCAATGTTCTAGGGTTTGTTTAAAAGCAAATGTGCTATAAAACTTGCCACACCTGATTTATGCATTCATCTACTGCCAATCAATTGCATAGGGTTTGATTTGAATCTATCACAAATAATGTTGCCTGTGTTAGGTTCGCACTAACAGTCCAGTGATAAGACAAAGAGACCACAGGCGATGCAAGTTACAAAATAGGGTTTATTAAGCATGCAGGGGTCTAACTGCTCCTGCCGCAGGTTCGGGTTCAACCCCAAGTCTAAGGGATTCAGAGTTTATATAGCCATTATCAGCTTGTTCATGTGTCAGGGCTGGACATTCAGCCCCAGGAAGCAGATAACAAGAGATACATAAATCAAATGGTACAAGGCTGGTTTTGACAAGGCTCTTGCTCTTCCTAAGCATACAGATTGTGGGAGAGCAGATACATAGATAATAGTTTGTGAAGGTGAGACATAAAAATGGATGGATAATATGCCAGGCCTATGCTGGGCTGGGCCCTTGCTTTAGCATGTCCTTACACTTACAACATTCTTGCTCATGTCTTTTGGTACCTACATTGCTATGGGCTATACACTAGATCATAGGGTATGTGTGCATTCAGTTTTAGTAGATAGGGTTAAAGAGCTGTGCAAATGGTTGTACCAGTTCATATTTAAAACAAAGAGAGGACTGGAAGAATTACATTCTTACCAATACTTGATATTGTTAGCCTTTTAAATTTTTACTTTTCTGGTATTGTCTTTTAATTTGCATTTCCCTGATGGTTAGTGAAGCTAGCACTTTTATTTGTCTATCTACTGCCTCAATCTGGTCTTTTGCACATTTTTCTACTGTCTATTTTCTTCCTCTTGGTGATATGTAGTAATTCTTTATATTTTCTGGACACAAGTCCTTTGGCAGTAAGTGGATTGCTAATAACTTTTCTTTTTTGTAATTGTATCATTCTATTTTTTCCTTTCAATTGTTTTATTTAAGTTCTGTGGTTACAAAATTGTTCATTGTTGAAAGTCATAAGATGTACACCATCCTTCACCAGTGTATCCTTCCCACCACTGTCACTGATGTCTCCATTTCCCTCCCAGTCCACCCCCTCACCATTGCCTTGCTCTAGGCAGGGAAATTCTCTCTCTTTCTCTCTCTCTCTCATCATTCTTAATGTTTTTATTTTTAAATGAAAAGAAGGTTCAAATTTTAATATGGAACAATTGATTAATGTCTAGTTTTTGGATTCTACTTTTTGTTATATAAAAATTCTATCTAGCCTTATATGTTGATACTTTTAATATAATAACTTTAATTGATTTACTATTAATTGATACTTCTTCTATAAATTTCCTTATATGTCCTCCTTGAGAAATCACATAGTCTACAAATACTGTTTATTTTGTTTCTCTTCACAATTTGTAAATTTTTTATTTATTCAACTTTATTGCAAAGAATAAGGACAATAATAAATGTGAAATGGATATAGGGTGTATTCTTCTTTTATTCCCAAAACATGGGAGGACTATATTTGAACATTAAGTACATTATTTATTAGAGGTATTTTTTATAGGTACTCTTCCAGCTCAAAACATTTTCCTTCTATTCCTATTTTTCTAAGAGGCCTCCTGTCTCCTTTTTTATTTAATCAGTAGATATTTAATTTTATCAAATGTTTTTTTTCTTAATTTCTTGAGTTGATCAATGATTTTTTTCTGTATTATATTACTGTGGTAAATTTTGGTGATTGATAGTTGAACATTGAGGTAATCTTGCATTCCTGGAATAAAACCCACCTTGACTGATGAATTCTGCCTTTATATATATAGTTGGGTTCAGTTTAGTAGTATTTTGGTTCAAAATTAGTATCTATATTCAAGAAAAAAGAAATGTCCAGTAATTTTCTTCCTTAGTCAGTCAGGTATTACTATTAAAATAATAGCACTCAAGAATGAGTTAGTGGTCACTTGTCTTCTATACTTTGGAAGGTTTTGTGTAAACTGTTGTTATTTGATCTTCAAATATTTGGAAAAATTCATTGGTTAAGCCCTATAGACTAGTGTATTCTTTGTTGAAAGATTTTTATTATAATCTTTATTTAATGAAATGAAAATATGAATTGAAGTATTATCATATTTAATTATTGTAAGCTGTATTGTTATATTATTTTCTTTTTAATTCCTGACAATGATTTAAGATCATTCCTCATCCTTTAAAAAATTAGTTGTGGGGTTAGTGGGGAGGAGTAGAGAGAATAAAAGAAAACAAAGAAAAAAGTTAGTTCTAGGAGCTTATCAATTTTATTTGTCTTTATAAAAGATGACTTCGGGTTTTGGATTTTTTTTTATTGTAGTCTTGTTTTGTACCTAAGGGTTTGATTTGCTATTCTATATTAAAATCTTAAGATGGCAATTGGTCATTCTTTCTTCATTTCTAGTGACACATTTAAGGCCATAAATTTCTCTTAAGTATGCTTTGACTTCATGCCATAGTTTTTAGGTTTCTGTCTTATTTTCCTTTCATTTCACTAAAATATTTTCTAACTTATGGAGACTTCTGCATAGATTCATGGAATCTTCAGAAATGTATGGTTTCATTTTATATCACATTAACCTAGTCAACGATCAAACTCTTTAGAAATGACTCAGACTTTCTGTAATTCTCTTTCTTGAGCATCTCTTTGAGGGGGAAGTCTCAACAGAGGTCCCAAGGTACTTATCCTTCCTTCTAGATTGAATTCTTTGTCATCTCAAGCACCACAAGACTTCTTAAAATTCGGGTCAACCAAGTAACTCAATTGCTGCTTGAAAAGCAACAAGAACCAAAGAGAAAGGTGGCTAAGATCCTTTTCCCAGGCCTTGCTTCTGGGATCTTTGTTTACTATCTCACATAGACAGTTTTTGATGACTTCAAATAGATCATAAAAAGTCTTGCTCACATTATCAATAGTTCTTATCAAGAAATAGTCTGAAATGAGACAGTCTGCCAACCCTACCAAAAAGGTATCTTGAAGCCTGGGTTTAGGCACAGCTTTGTGAGACTCCAGATCCCCCAGACAAAGCTGCTTGGTAGTTGGTGGAGGAGTTGGGGGAAAGGAGACCAACTATGGAATTCAAAAGGAATGTAAAAAAAAAAAATCATCCTTGTTTCCCTGATCTCTCCTTTGACTTTTTTCATAACTTTTGTTTGAGTCCTTTGGATTAAGTATTATCATTTAGTTTCAGTTTTAGAATGTGCTTAACACATGGTCAGATGTTTTCATCAATCTTTTGGAGTTAGTTGTTTTCTGATCTTTGTTCACAAGGCGTCTTAGACTTCTGCCTCCGCCCCCCCCCCCCCCGCCGCCCTTTTCCCTTTTCTTCAATTCTTTGTCATTCTAGTCTAAAACAAAAATGTCAACAGAAAAAAAAAGGAAATTGTCCTGTAATTCTGTATGTCCATTTGTGGCTTTGGTTGGCCCCAGAGAAGTAGCTGATGCAAGCTTCAGAGAGCTGTTCTGAAGCTTCCCCTGCAGTAGTTTCTTCTTGGTCAACAGGAATGCTATGCATGGTCACATCTCTTGTTTTCCTTTGGTAGGAAATCTCTTACGGAGAAGCTTTGCAGTTTAGCTCTAAACATGCATTGAGATCGAACCTGACTTTGACTCCCTGAATAGAATTCTCCCTCTTATTTCTCTTTCACCTTATTTCTCTGAACCTTCTTTATATTATACATTTTACCATGCAATTGCCTCTCTGCGTTTGTCTTTATTTGTTTTTTTTCTTTTTTTTTCTTTTTATTATTTCTTCTCTTTTGTTTTTTTTCTTTTTTTTCTTTTTATAAGTTCTTGCGTTTGTCTTTATTTGAAGCTTGAGACATTCAAGTTCTGTCAGTCGAGGCAACAACATGAACTTTTTGTTTATATTTAAAATTTTTCATCTCTGGAAACATTTGAAAGATGACAAAATGAATCTTGGAGAAACAAATAAATGGAAAGCATTGCAATTTCTAAGATTTGTTGTGAGGCTGGATCTTTATCAATCTTTGCTATCTATATGTATTCTTCTTTTGAAGGTTTTTCATAACTACATATTGATTGCTTTATGTGGAAGACGATTCAAAATTAAAGTGAATAAGTTGCTTCTTTGGTTAACCAGAAACAACATAGATGGACAAATTTGGCTGTGTAGTCTGTTAAGCATGAAAATAATTTTATAAACTTAGAAACAAATTAAAGAAGTTAAATGTCAAAAATAAAATTAAGTATTATTGTTCATTATTGCTATAAAACAATATAATATTCTCTTTTTCCCATAAAATACATTAATGTAAATAATACATAATTCACATAGTTGAAAGTACTAATCCATTCGATTTTGAGTACTATAATATTTATTGTATTGAGGGGGCTGAAAGTGCTCAAGGAACACTCCTGTTGTTGACTATATGGTTCTGGAAACTTACAGTTCCCTTAAGCAAACTTGTGCTCAAGTTCTTTGAACCACCTCTCTGACCTTTATTGCATTTTTGGATTTATTTTTTTAGGAGGGCATCGGATCAAATGGTGTAGAAGACCCAGAGGCCATTCCCAGTGATTCTTAACCATTTCAGACCCTTCAATCTTCAAGGGTTTGAAGTTGCTGAGCAGTTTGGGCTCTATGTAGTTGGTAATCACTAGGGCCATACACAACAGTGCTTAGGTTTTCTCTATCTACATACTTGGCATGACACCCACAGGGGATATGTAGTGCCAGAGATCAAAGCAGGGTCTGGTATATGCAAAGCACACACCCTATCTCTTAATGTATTTTTTCCTGTTGGCCGAGATTGCATCTAGAAAGGTTGAAAAAAAGAACATTTTTACTATTAGTTCTTCTTTTCTGTGCCACTGTCTTTGCTGTTTCATGTCTATTTTCATACCAGTAAGGATGGCATTTTGGAGCAGGAGGATAAAATCGCCTCACTAGAGGTGAATCGAACACAGCATGCTGCCAGGAACTTGCAAGTTGCTGAAGAGCCTCTAGCCTGAGTCCAGGTGCCTTGATGTTCTCTCCCAACCACACCTGCTCTACATTCTGTTTTCTCCAAAATAAGCTGCTTCTTTACACACCTTTCCCCAGGCGGATGCTTACATTTCCTCTGCACTGGCCTTTGTTATTGAGTTCAGTCTTTTTGTAAGTCCCCCACAGGGCCTGCTGTGTATGCAGCTTTCAGTTTTGTGATCTCCCAGCCAAGGAGCTCCGTCAGCTGCCTGGGCCCCCATCTCAGCCCAGCCCCTTCTCACTGTGTGGTCTTAAAGCAGGTCACCTCACCTTCACATATCTTGATGTAAAATCCAGATAATAATACTTCCCAAATAAAGAAGGGTTTTCTTTAAGCCCTTGAAGCGCCTCCGATAGAGCACACCGCAGAAATGCCCATTGCTGCCTGGGGACAGAGAGCTGCCACCATGTCATTAGGTAACATGAGATGTTACTCATTATGCTTTGTTTGCAATGAATGGAGCCCTGCCACAAAGCACTGGGAACTCTCTGTTACAATGAAACCCCACCATAAGCCTGGATTGGCTTACACTAATAAAGCGCACCAGAAAAGAGCAGCAGTTTTGACTAGCCCAAGACCTCAATTAACATTCTCATTTGATTTCTTCTGCTGAGTACAAGACGTGACCCAGTTACAGGTGAAGGGAGGCCAGCCAGATCACTGAGATGGGGCAAGGGCAGCTGTCTGAAATGTACACTGTTCCCAGGTGTCAGCCAGGCTGGGCAGAGCTGGACTGCTTGCTGTGTGGGGGGAACAGATGAAGTCAGTTGCTGTCAGAGACTGATTTCCCAATAGGTGCCAAGAATTATGCTGTTCTTTGAAGAACCTCCCCCTCAGGACAATTGTTACTTACCTTTATTAATATTCTAAAATAAATAACTAACAAAAACAACAACTCTATATATTGCCATACCATAATGAAAGCCTTCTCTACAGGGTACACAAGCTCAAGCCCGAAATTTTGGCCTCGCGCCTCCCCACTGATCCTGAGGCTTTAGGACCACACAGCATGGGTCTGCAGACTGCTAAGGGGAAGATTATTTTTCTCATTCCTATCCAGACCTCCAGAAGTGGCCCAGAAGCTAGATGCAGCCTCTTTCCTTGTGCAACTTTGGCTAGATCTCTTTTAAAAGTTTGACAAACTTTTTACCCGAAACACTCTGATCCCGTTTCAACTAATGAAATTCTCTCATCTGACTGATGAATTACAGCCGAAACAGGGTCTTGGTTGTATTTTCCTTTGAGCTGGTTATGACCTCCAGTGAGATGGGGGAGGGTGCATAAGGGATCATGGAATAAGAGAAGATGAGGGCTAAGGCTTAGAATTCTTCGGGGCCCCTTAAGCCAAGTATCATGTGTATGAAGAGAACAGGCTAAGGAACACATTGCTGAAAATTTCCCTGGGTGAGAGAAAGGGCTGGAAATGGGGAGGACATTGGACATAGGACGAGTTTCTTGTGTTAACAGCTTTAATGATTTTCTAGAGGCAGGGAAATCAGGAGAACCAAGGCAAGGAGACATTTCTACTTCTACAATTGTGTTGATTGCTGGAAAACATGCTAGCTGAAATGACACTCTCTTGCAAAGTGTGTGTGTGTGTGTGTGTGTGTGTGTGTGTGTGTGTGTGTGTACTGTTATTGGGGAAACCATAAAGAGAAGAGAAGCAGAAGGCTAAGGATGGTTGCTGCACCCCTGGGTTCAGTACCCCCTTGGGTTCTGCATGCCGAGTGCTGATTAAATGGGCCCTTCTGAAGAGGCTGCATATTTATTCAGGGAGCTGTTGTTACCCAGACATCCCTGGGCTGACTTACTCCCTTGGGTGCTGATATTTAGTGAAGAGTTGAAGCAGCTGGTTTATGGAAGTATCAAGTATTGCGAGCCACAAAATCTGCCAAAACCCAAACATTTCTTACCCTTTCTTCTAGATTTAAACTCATTTGTGTTTCCAGAGTGATTCTACTTAAATAACTTATTCTCTTTACTCCTAATCCATGGGAAGCTGTGTCTTGCAGGTGGTAAAGGGGACTCCCCAAGATTCATTTTCTATGCCTGCTGTGATACAGACTCAGGGTGACACTGCACAATAAGAAGAATGTGAAAAATCAGAAATTAGGCATCTGCACTGTTCAGGAAGCTCAAGATTTGAAGCTCTGATCTACTGGGCTAGGCTGTAGGAGATTATTCACAGCTTCTATACCTAAGTGAGCCAGTCCTGTTTGTTGCTTGGGACTGGCAGTCACTAAAATGTAAGAACTGGGGGGCCGGGCGGTGGCGCTGGAGGTAAGGTGCCTGCGCTAATCTAGGATCCCCCGGTTCCCCATATGGTCCCCCGTGCCTGCCAGAAGCGACTTCTGAGCGAATAGCCAGGAGTAACCCCTGAGCGTCACCGGGTGTGGCCCAAAACCAAAAAAAAAAAAAATGTAAGAACTGGAACTGTTTCACATACTATCTTAATATTTCAGAGAAGGGTATGTACCATCCTCTCCTCTAGCAAGTGCTTGAAGGAGTGAAGGAATGAGCTCATTGTGCTGACCAAAGTCAGTAGTAGTTTCTCATCAAGCTCACAGCTTGTATAGGGAGTCTCTGGAGAGTACTTGCAAAGGACTTGGTATTGAACATATGCTAATAATGTTTCCCTCCATCATCCTATGTCTTGTCCAGACTCCAGAAATTTTCTGAGAGGAAAAAGCTCAAGGGAAAAGAAAAAACCCACTGGAAGAAGATTCTACCGCCTGCAGACATTAGGAAACCGCTGTTCTGATTCATTCGCTATGGGGACTTTTTCATCCACAGGCTTGCCGTTTCCTATGTTGTTCTGCCCATGAAGGCTCCCTTTCAAGTAGGCCAGCTGCTCAGCATTCAGGGCTTACAATGTGGAGGACAGATGTGCCATCTTTTTGGAACACATTGATTGGTGGGTAACAAAATCCAAAGGCAAACCCGCACAAAATATGACTTTTTCTCCCCATTTTTCCAGATCTGAGTTACCCATCTGGGTACTTCATTAGGATTTGAAGACATCTGGGGACCAGTCATGGAAGAAACTTGCTTATGGTGAATGCTTATTCTATGCTTGCATTGTGCTAAGCCTTTTCCCATATGTTATCTCATATGATCCCCTTCCAGCTCCCCACCAAGAACCCCATGTTGGAGTGGTATTATCATTCCCATTTTACAAATGAGAAAACAGAAGCTCAGTGAGGCTGAATTACTTGTCCAAGGTCACAGAGATGGGAAGAGGCAGTTCCTAATTTAAATCCAAATTCAGTGACATCATTGAATGGTGATCTGGGAGACTCCTTGCTAGGGCAGGATATTTTGAAGAGTTCTCTTTTCCCACCCCCTCTTTAAGCAAATCAGAAAAACATATAGAGGACAAAAATACATTTTAGGTTTTTTTTGTTTATTTAAAAAAATTTAAATCTGAATTACTCTAAGATACGTAGTTAGAAGTTACTTATGATTGAGTTTTAGTCATACAATGTTCCAAGACCCATGCCTTGACCAGTGCATATTTCCTGCTACCAATGCTTCCAGTTTTCCTCCCACCCCTGTTCCAGTCTGCCTCTTTAGTAGACATTTTTCTTCTTTTTCTCTCTCCCCCTCTTTACCTTTTACTTTTTAGACATTGTGGTTTGCAATATTGTTACTGAAAGGGTTTCGTGCCCATCATTTTACCTCCTTTCAGCACTCTGTTCTTGTTCAGAGTGATCACTTTCTCTGTTGTCATAGTGGGCCCTTCTGTGTTAACTGCACATCCCACAACCCACCTTGTGACAAGTTTCCTACCATGGACCAGTGCTTCTGGCTCTCATTTCTGTTGTCTCAAAAAGCTCCTTTGACATAGATGTCTGTCTGTCTGTAGATAGATAGATTGATAGATAGATAGATAGATAGATAGATAGATAGATAGATAGATAGATAGATAGATAGATAGATAGATAGATAGATAGATAGATAGATAGGTGGGTGGGTGGGTGGATAGATGGATGAATGGATGGATAGATAGATAGATAGATAGATAGATAGATAGACAGACAGACAGACAGACAGACAGGCAGGCAGGCAGGCAGGCAGGCAGGCAGATATCTCCCTGTTTCTCTATTCTCTATAAGGTGTTTTTACCATGTCCTGGATATCTACCCAGACCTAAAAACTGGTCTATCTTTAAAAAACATCCCAGTACCAAATGCTTGTTCTTAGGCTTCCTTCCCCTCAAAGACTTCTGTTTTCTTGAAAACTTTACCCTTCATCAAAGATTTCAAAGTCTTACCTGATTGCCAAGAGCCTGCACTTCCCAGGACATGCTGACACAACGTATCCAGTTGGCAGGAAGAGCAGGGCTAATGGTGTGGATTAGAGTTACAACTGACTTTGAAACTTCCACTGGCAGAGGTCCAGTTCATGGAAAAGTCTTCTGATTTTTTTTAATCTTTCAATATTGAATCCTGGTGTTTAATGTGACTGTTCCTTTGGCACCACTTCAGCATCCACCCTGGAGTATGGAACAAACCAGGGTTGAAGTCTCCCATGCTTAACTTTATATCCCCAATGGGAACTGGTGTCCAGAGACTAAATGTTCTCCTTGGATATTTTGCCATGGCTACCTAGAAAATATAATAATGACAAAGTAAGAGTCAAGATGTTCAGAATTGAGGCCGGAGAGAGCACAGCTGTAGGGTGCTTGCCTTACACATGCCTGACTCAGGACAGACCCAGCTTCGATTCCTGGCATCCCATATGGTACCCAGAGCCTGGCAGGAACAACTTCTGAGTGTAGAGCCAGGAGTAACCTCTGAGCACCGCTGGGTGTGGCCCCAAACCAAAATAAAATTAATTAATTTTAAAAAATGTTCAGAATTTTAAAATAGGTATAAGCACCTTCCACCTCTTTCCTATATGACTAATCATTTATATTCTTCCATCTACTTATAATTGCAGTCCTATATCAGGGCTTCTGTTTATATCATCAGGTAATGTTTTTATATTTTGCAATATGTGGGCCACAAGCACATATACATTTTTATTTATTTTTAGTTTATTTTATAAGGTGTTAAGTGGTCATTCCTTATTTTGTCTCAGGGATCAGACACTTCTGGCTGTACTTGGGGTACCTTATGTGATACAGGGATTTTAACCAGGTTTGCAGTTATAGCTGTTATACATGCCTTAACTTCTGTACTATCTCTCCAGCTCCTGTACCCGTTGGATAATTTAGAACTTGGAGCTACTAGAAAATAAAGGACTTTGTCCAGTTACGTGGCCAGTGTTGATGAGAGGCTCAACCCTACCATGTCCACCCCCAGGCATTCTTTCCATTAAGCCTGAAATCACTTAATTCACTGCCAGTGTTTTCCCTAGAAGAACAAAGGTTTGGGATATCATAGGGGTCTAGTTAGTTGTACTGTGATGCAAGTGGCCCTGGTCTGACAAGGTTTGTTCCTTCAGATTGCAGTTTGGTGCCATGTAGCCCCTCTCTTGGCTCCAGGAATCCTGAGAAAGATCCTGAGATGTTATGTGAAGAAAACCTATGGTTGGCCTCCTGAGAGCTGAAATAGGGCATCACCTGGGCCTGATGAGGAATTTGTAAGTAAAGAGAAAAGCCCCTGAACATTTTCTTAGATCTATTCTGAAGGTTAGAGACATGCCTAGGAAGCACCTTGCATTTAAGAGTGAGCTTCATCTTCTGGATCTACATCTCTCAGTGTCCTTCCTTGCTACTTGCTGGCTCTTTCTTTGTATTATCTCAGCCCTGACCGTACCCTATCCTCAATGGGAGCAGTCCCTTCCTTGTGAGAACCTTTCAATCCTTTTTTATATATTTTTTTCTTTTCTTTTCTTTTTTGCCACATCCGGTATGCTCAGGGATTACTCTTGGTGGACTTAGGGGACCATATATGGGATCATATCTAACCCGGATCAGCATCATGAAAGGCAAACACTCTTCCCATTATACTATTCTGACTCACATTTCAATCCTTTAAACTGGCAGCAGCTCCTATATACTTGAACATGGATAGAATGAGTCCACCGAGCTGCTTCCTGATGGGGTTTCTTCTCTTTCTTGCAGTTGAAACCATAACCACAAACTCTGAAACAGGCACTTGCGTAATGAGGTTGAGGACTGTATTGGAAGGAACAGGAGGAGTGGCTGTATTTTTCTAACACTTGAGACTCACTTTGGGGAAGTAAGAAAGACTTAGCAGGTTTTCACAGACTGGAAGAGAAGTAGTTTATTTTCTGGGTTGGAAGGTACTTTATAAACCTGACCTTTTTCACTCACTGTGTGCTCCTTCCTTTATCCTTTTCTCCTGCCTATGAATAGGTTTCTATATCTTAGGATTCATTTTTTTTTTGGTTCTGGAGTGAGACAGTATCCAGCCTGGTCACATTGCTGACTGCTCTGTAACCTTGGGCGTGTAATTTAACACGTCTCCATTCCCTCCATTATAAAACGAGGGAAAATACCAAAGAATAATAACAAGATCTCGCTGGTAGGGTTGTTGTGAGGTTTAACTGAATTAATACATGAAGCTTTTGGAACTGTGCTTAGCACTGCATTTGTTGTTGGTGCTATTTATTTCAGTTTCTCTTTCTACTCTGCACAATTGCCTCGTAATATTTGTTGTGGCCATATTCTCTATAGTTGTCTGTATGCTATGTATGTGTGTTGTGTGCACATGCCTTCCCCTCTTCTGTAACTGATTGGCAAGCTCCCAAGTTTGCCTACATTGGGGAATGTAGTGTCTTAGCTGGTTCTGGTAGAAAGACACCCGAAACCATAGGTGGTTTGTAATTGTCAGCAGAAGTGGGTGTTGTCCCCCATTAATGCAGGCCCATATCATTACTCTATACAACCACAGTTTGCTGTCTGGGTATATGGGGATGATCCATATGCTACCAGGTCAGAAGTGACTTTGTTTCTTGCAGGAGACCCCTAAGATCATTGTCTTCCTCTGGTGTCCAGCCACCATGCATGTGCCATCAAATCCACATACAGGTGAGTGGGCATCCCTGGGAAACTATGGCTCAGGAGTTTAGCTGGGGTGGAGAGGCTCAGGTGATTTGAATGACATTAGACAGCAAAAGCCATTGAAATAATGTCAAAAGTGACTCAGTTATTACAGTCAGCCAGTATTCATTATAAAACATAGGGCCAGGTTGTGTGCATTAAGCATATCATTTAAGCAATGGATTTGGAAGGAAATGCCTATGGCACTACCCTCTGGGGTGGCCTGGGTAGCAAGTGGTGACATCAGTGTTTCAGCAATAATGCCACCAAGTGTCTCTCTTTTGAGCACTGACTTGGGCTGGGAACATTCTCTTATGCCTTCTGTACATTGTACCCCTCTTTACCCTGGCTGTGTGAGAGGCCTGGAGACAGGCCAAGGGAAACATATGCTACAAATGCAGCTCTGACTACTAGTAGGGCCTGTGTGCTCAGGAAGTAACCCGTGATACCCCAAGTCCACCATGTTCATACCAGAGCTGAATGAGCTCTCTTGCTAAAATGTTTCACATGCAGGACTGGTCATAATTGCTAGTGTGAGTAAAAAGGGGTGTGAATGGTCAGAAAGGAAAAAAAATTATTAGAAAGGTACTCTTCTTTGGGCTAAGGCCATAGTATAATATAGTAGGTAGATCGATTGCCTTACATATGACTGATCCCGGCTTAATTCCTGGTATCCCTAAGGTCCTTCGAACCCTGCCAAAAGTGATCCCTGAGTGCAGAACCAGGAGTTAAACCCTGAGCTCTTCCAGGAGTGGTAAAAAACAACTAAACAAAAAAAAGTCAAACAAACAAAATATTAATTAATTAATAAAATGGAAAGGAAAATAAAATAAAAAGGCAGTCTCTAGAGAGATGACTCAAAAGACTGGAGCAAATGTTTTGCATGCAGGAGCTTTGGGTTTGGTACCCTGAACCACCTGGTTCCTTGAGCGTTGCCAGGATCAACCTCCAAACACAGAGTCAGAAGAAGACCCCTTCAGCACTGCTGGGTGTGACCTCCAAACAAAATCAAACAAAAAACCATTTTGATGATGCCAGTAGTTTCTTGAATGCCAGAGATGATCATGAAAATCATGTTGATAGCTGCGATCACTATTGAGGTCCTACGCATATTGTGATGTTCTTCACAGTACAGTTGTCTCACTGCAGCAGCCGAATGATGCAAGCTTGCTAGAACTGAATCTCCTCTAAGTACTGTGTCTGAGCCATAGAGTAAGTGGATGACTGAGCTGTGATTCAGCTCAACAACGCCCAAAGTGCATCCTTTCTCTGTGACAGAGGCCTTTTCTCCCCAAGCTGAAGGTTTGAGTGCGACTCAGGTTTCTAGATGAATCTCAAGAAGGAAAGTATTCTCCTTACATAATGGGAGACCTGACTCCAGATGCAGATGACTCAGAAATTAAACAAAGGGTTTCCTGCAGCTTTGACACAGAAGTGCTTCTCTGCTCCTACTTGTCCATACCCCCCACCCCCCAAAAAAGAACCCTCTCCACTAATTTTCAAATACCATTTGAATTTGAGGCTGGTGCTTCAATATCTCTCTGAGATATTGCAAAAATTAAATCGTTTTTAAGCAATCAAACAACACTTCTGGGGTTTGTAATAAACTTGTGAAATTTGCGGAACTCGGCAGTTGAGGTTCTCAGTGCTACTTCCCTGGGTCCTTGAGGAGCTCCAAGCAGGCTCTTTATTTTCTCTGTGGATCTTGCCAACTGGGACTTGGTTCT
>PVKC010016071.1:0-21046 GCA_004027635.1 Crocidura indochinensis
TCCACCGACAACAGATGGCCTGTGGCAATTAGACTGTGCATTCCATCATTATTCTGCTTGAAGAGCAGTACAGATGCAGGAGGGAAAGTGATTGGGGCATACACCGTCACAACCAGGGCCGTGTCAGCAGTTAGGAATCTCTGAAATTTATGTTTATCCGCTGCAGTGTGCTGAGAGAATAAAGGAGAGGCTCGGAAGCCAACAAGACCACCACCACCCCAGCGTGGCCAGGCAGGGCCATCCCTAGAAAAAGATGAGCCCCGCCTAAGGTCATGAGGAAGATTATATAGGGAAGGGATATAAGGAGGTGTCAGCTTTCTGATGGTCCTTAAAATGATTGGCTCTTGTCTAGGAGTACCTTCTTACTGCTCCTTTGTCCTTCCCTGATAGGCTATCTGATATGGCCAGGCAGCGTGGTGCGGGGTCTATGGAAATAGGCTTGTGGGGGCCCGGGAGATAGCATGGAGGTAAGGCGTTTACCTTGCATGCAAAAGGTCATCGGTTTGAATCCCGGTGCCCCATATGGTCCCCCGTGCCTGCCAGGAACAATTTCTGAGCATGGAGCTAGGAGTAACCCCTGAGCACTGCCGGGTGTGACCCAAAAACTAAAAAAAAAAAAAAAAAAAAAAAAGGAAAAAAGAAATAGGCTTGTGAAGCCCCAGCACGTGGCTTATGCCAGGTGGTCCTTACAAAATGGTGTTTCTCCCTTCTCAGAACCTAAGAAGAAGCTTTCCATGTGGTTTTTACAAAATGGCATCCCTCTTTGTTCAAAATTCAGATCCCAACACGGCTAATTACTGTAAAAACCTCTTCACATACTAGAAACAAGTACTTTTTCAAAATTACATGAATATTTCCAAAATAATATTGTTACTTACCTTTAAGACACTTAAAACATTATTTGAAAACATGTGAAACATACTTATTAAATAAATGGTATAAAAGGAACTTTAGGCACAAGATCATGAAATAATCAATTAGTCATTTTTTTCAATGAAATAACAAAATAACAAAGACCATGTTACTATGAAAGCCAGTATTAGCAATGGCTTCAATTCTAAGCTCTTATTCATTCAGTTTCTTTTATCTACTCCCAGCCAAAAGTCAAATGAATGAATAAAAAAAATCAAAACATACATTCAAGTTTATCCTCGGGTCTTCCTCTTTCAAGAAGAGATAAGTAACAGACAATGTCCTTCAGATGGATCACTTCAGGGGAACTTGTATTTGCAGGAGAAGCACGGGGTGGAGTAATGGCACCTTTATTCATTTTCAGTCCTGGAAAATAATATTAGCTGTAATGTACTTAGCAAAGCTCACAGTGTGCTCAAACAAACAATTTTAGACGTGACTCAAATTATTGATTTAAATTACATATTTTAAGTGACTGAGAATCAATTTACTTACTATGTTAAAGCTGCATATTTCTTATGCCTAAACCAATGTATCTGGCCAGGAGAGAGCAGTTATATATGTTCTAAGCCTGTTATAAATGACAGATCCTGAGGTTCAGGGGACACAAAAATGCTCTGGCTACTCAGTGGGTGGTGGCAGAGCTAGGATTCTATTACCAGAGTGAACTACAGTAAATTGGAGAAACTTCTCTCTTTTGCCATTATTCTATGAAGTAGGGATAAAAATTCTAAGTAAAACATCATAAGTAGATAAATAAGCTAGGAAGATACAACATGGACCATTCACACACACCCCCAAAAATTAAAAACTGGTTGAGATGTTGATAAAGGAAATAATTCTTTCATAAACTAGTACATTTATGCTAAATGGTTTTCCAATGCTATAAAAGACATTATTTCTACCATCAAGGTAAATTCTGATATCAAGAAATATTCCCGGGGGCCGGGTGGTGGCGCTGTAGGTAGGGTGCCTGCCTTGCCTGCGCTAACCTAGGACGGACCGCGGTTCGATCCCCCGGTTCCCCATATGGTCCCCTGTGCCTGCCAGGAGCGATTTCTGAGCGAATAGCCAGGAGTAACCCCTGAGCATAACCGGGTGTGCCACCCCAAAAAAAAAAAGAAAAAAAAAGAAATATTCCCAGCATGAGTCTAGACACACATAACAGGGGAGTAAATATTTACCTTTCACACAGAATTCTGGATTTAATTACTGGTATCATTCATGGTCTCAAAACCCCACCAGCATCCCTAAGCACAGAGCCAGAACTAATTACTGAGCAGCACTGGCCGGTGAGTCCAAAAAGTCCAATGTCCCATCCCCACAAAAATATATATATATGTTCCCAGGAGAAAAAAAAAATGACATCAGTAAGAACATGGCCAACCTGTTTATTTGTTGGTTTGGGGGCCACAACCGGTGGCTCTCAGGGGTTACTCCTGGCTGTGCACTCAGAAATTGCTCCTGGATTGAGTGACAGTATGGGATGCTGGGGATCGAACCGGGTCCATCCTGGGTCAGCCATGTGTTAGGCGAATGCTCTACTGCTGTGCTACCACTCAGGCTCCAAAATGGCCAACTAGGTAAAAATAAGTTTTTCATTTTTTTCTGAAATCTTTCACTTTCATATTCTAAAAAAGTGTTAGATAAACTGAATGTTTACAGTAGTAGATGAATAAAGCTTGTCCAGCTGATTTTAATGAAATTGAAATACATTTATTTATTTAATTTTTATTTATTTATTTATTTATTTTTGGTTTTGGGGTCACACCATGCAGTGCTCAGGGGTTACTCCTGGCTTCATGCTCAGAAATTGCTCCTGGCAGGCACGGGGGAGCATATGGGGCACCGGGATTCGAACCAATGACCTTTTGCATGAAAGGCAAACGCATTACCTCCATGCTATCTCCCGGGCCCCTGAAATACATTTATTATAATTGTTAGTTTCCTTTTACAGAGAGGACCCTGAAATCACATTTTATATACCTGACAAAATCTAAAGTAAATCTCAGTTATCTCTTGAAGTAAATTTAGAATTTGGGAAGACAGTTAATAGGCTCACTTGTTTCTTGTGATTTGGAAGCCACAACAAGCAATGTTCAGAGCAGCTATTGACTTGGCTGTCAGGAATGATTCCTGGCAGTGCTTAAAGGACCATATGAGATACCGAAGATTAAAACCAGTGGCCACAATTACATATTGTTGGTAAAACAGAAACTCCTATAAAATGAGAAAAGACTCCAAATAGCCTCTGAGCCTCTCAGTTTAGCACAGCTCACTATGATTGCATTTCTCATCTACTTTTTCTGTTGTGGTGTTTAAGGGTTGGTTGTTCCCCATCTCTTCAGGCTCCTTTTTGATGACATGATTAAAATTTAATACATTGTTAAAACAATCATTAGTCCTATCATCTGCAATGCTACTACAATTAAAATGTACTACTTTATTGGTGTCTTATGAGAGACAGAAACATAATGGGGACTGTGACATGGAGCATCTCACTTAATATTTGCAATAAGCTTGTAAAGAAAATTACACTTTCCCATTCTACCTATGAGAAAAAAGATATACCGAGATTAATTTTCTATAACTTTAGGAAATCCATATTATATAATTGATGGTTCACTATTTTTGTACAAGTACAAAATAGATAAATTTTATTTTAATCTGGCAGACATCTTTAGTATGTTGAATGATTTTATCAGTCTATTTCCATGTTAAGCTACTGGTTTAAATTCTACTCTATTTATCTTTATAAAACTTTTTTATTAAAACTATTGTATTTTACAAAGTTTCATATATTGGATTTTCAGAACTACAGTGTTTCAGGACCAATCCCACAACCAACGTCGATCTCCCTCCATCAATATTTCCAGAGTGCATCCTATGCCACGATCCCCTTTCTCCTAGTCTGCTAGCATAACAATTTCATTTTAAGTTTTTGTTTGATTGTTTGTTCGGGTTTTGTGGGCCACACCTGGCGGTTTTCAGGATTACTCCTTACTCTGCACTGAGAAATCGCTCCTGGCAGGCTCGGGGGACCATATAAGGTGCCAGGAATGGAAGCCTGGTGCAAGGCAAATCCGCTACTATTGTGCTATCACTCCGTCCCTCATTTTAAGTTTTTATCCTTAAAGTTTGGGTTTCGTGATTTTATTGTTGTTGACTCTAGTTTGGATATTTAGTTTTCTCCTTTCTTCTTTTTTTTTTTGTTTTTTGTTTTTTGGGTCACACCCGGCAGTGCTCAGGGGTTACTCCTGGCTCCATGCTCAGAAATTGCTCCTGGCAGGCACGGGGGGGGGGGGACATATGGGGCACCGGGATTCGAACCGATGACCTTTTGCATGAAAGGCAAACGCCTTACCTCCATGCTATCTCCCGGGCCCCGTTTTCTCCTTTTTTTTAACACTACCAATGCACCCAAAATCTTTAGATCCCTGTTCCCTCATTCTTTCATATTTTGTGTTCTCCTCCTCCACTCAATTTATTTTCTTCACCTCAATATACACCCAACCTTGAGCATTCTCAATCCAATAGATGGGCAAAGAGCACATGAAAGAATATTCATCATCACTTATCATTAGGAAAACCCAGTTGAGACAACAATGAGATATCATCTTACACCAGTGAGGGTGAAACATTTCAAAAATATTGGGAGCAAGTTGTGTTGCCTGGAGTGTGGTGATCAACTGCTGGTGGAAAGGCTCTCTGTTCAAACCTCTATGGTAAACATTAGGAAGAGTTCTCAGCAAACTAAGAATTGATCTTTCATATTAACCAGCAATCCTGCTTTTGTTTATCACCACCTAGAACAGAAAAATACTGATCCAAATGGATGTATGCACAATGTTATTCATTGCAGTATTCAGTACAATAGATAAGAGTTGGAGTAAATCTAGATGACCAATAACAGTTGAGTGGATTATGAAGATATGGTATTTATGTACAATGGAATATTATCTAGCTGTAATGTTCAATACAGTCATGTAATTTGATGCAACATGTCTGGAACTGGAAGATATTATGTTAAATAAAGTAAGCCAAGACAAGAAAGATAAATACAGAATGATGTTACTTATATGCGATAATCAGAATAACTGCATGAAGAAATGCTTATGCTTTTTTAAATGCCTATGCTTTTTTAAAATTATTTAAAAGATCATGTAAATTAAATTTAGTCTTAATTCTAAGTTAAGTAAGTGAATGTTAAAGTTAGTCTGTCACAAGCCAGTTTTTAAACTTTGCTTTCTATATTGAATTTTCCTTGTGAATATCTAATTATTTCAAAATTATCATAAGTATAAGTCATGCTTATTTTAATTTTTGTTATTTGAAAGATACTTTATATAAAATTAACTTATGAATGATAATATTACTGAATTTCAAGTGCAATACTGTTCACGTTGTAAACCATAGAAGGCAGAGATTAAAGATAGAGCTAGAGAGATAATACAATGGGTAGGGGTGATTGCCTTGCATATGGCTGAACTAGCTCAATCCCTGGTATCTAATATGGTCAGCTGAGTCATTCTAGTATGATCTCTGTGTGAAAAGTAAAGAGCAAATCCTGAAAAGAGATGGGTGTGGCTCTAAATATCAAAAAGAAAAGTATGAGTTTTATAAAACAAGTGATTCTAATTCAAAAAACTAAAGCTCAACTAATTGCATAAAAGATAGCTCAAACTTGTGAGACACTTTGCTATTATGACTTGCTATTATGACTGATTTATGCCTAGATAAAATATGAACTACTCATCCTGTCTGATGAGCTAATCCTGTCTTCTGTTCTCTGCCTCTATAACACTGGGTTGATTAATCACCTAGATTTAACAAAAATTTTACAGAATCTCAAAGGAAAATAAGAAACATTAAAATAAGATTGCAGTGATATCTATTAAGTATAAATAGATTAACAATGCAGTTATATAGAATACTTTATTATTTTTGCTGATTTGTTTCTGTTCCTGGGCCACAACCTTGCATGCTCAGGAGTTATGCCTAGATTTGTACTCAGAAATTAATTCTTGGTGGTGCTCACAAGACTATATAGGATGATGGGGATCAAACCTGGGTCAGTTGAGGGTAAGGTATGCACCCTCCCCTCTGAACTATCTCTTTGGGACAAAAAATCTTTATATTTAAATTAAATTAATGAGTATACAATTTTATTAGCAGTTTTCATAATACTGACTATAATTTTTTTGAAAATATGAGGGTCTTATGATATTCTGCTAAACATTTTTGTATTAAAGTGAACATCCACACATGAAATTTGTAACCAACTGTGCAGATATTTTATTTTACTAAACGTTTTTTTCTTTTTACAAAAGGCATCCTTTTATTTAAATATATTTTTATAGTGTACTAAACACTTTATAAAATACATGATTACATTTCTGATTTTCTGTTCAAATCATGTAAGCTATAAGTTATATCAAACCTTTGTATTGTTTAGCTTTACAGTTGAAAAATTACAGAAGGGAAAGGGGCATATATAAAATATATAATCAATTAATTACATATAATTAATGAATTACATATAAAAGGCAAAATACAACTTTTATGATATAAAAAGAATTAAAAATGATAAAATGAAAATATTTTTCATAATTATTTTATTGCAAAAGTGTTTGGCTTTCCTCAATTTTGAGATGCTAAAGAGAAGAATCCTCGTAGGGAATTCTCTTCCACTCTCACTTTCTTCCCCAAGAACAGATCATTTTCCCTTATAAATATTATATGTCTTCAAATTTCTGTTTAATTTTATGAAAGCAAGCGCCAATTGTTCGATCTGTTTTTATAGAAGCTGATCTGTATCCTTCTCTAGCTCGGAGTAAATTTTTTCCTCCTAAATCTTGTTGGAGCTATTTCCCACTACTTTTCTCTGTCTGGGATAGCTCATAGTTCCATTCTTTTTCTTAATTTTTTATTGTGACAAGATGAATAACAAATCTTTCGACAGAAATATTTTAGGTACATAGTGACATTGAATCAGGGGCATTCCCACCACCAGCATTGTCCTCCCTCCACCCCAGTTCCCAGCATGCCTACATATCCCCTTCCTATGCCCCCCCTCCCGGGGGTTGCAAATAAAACTAATGCCCTCTATGTCTAGCTCATTGTAAATTGGGTATCGATTCTGTTGTCTTTAGCTTTAGATTTGCTGTTTAAGTTAGTCCCCTTCTTTTAACAATACATGCAAATATTATGCAGAACACACAGGAAACAAAGGCAAAGAGGAAGTTGCAAATTCAGTTCCTTGGTTCTAGCTCTTTGCTGGGATGCTTACAACTTGCTAGCTGCTTCTTCAGCATTGGTTCTGGTTCAGATTATAATTTACCCTTCTAACTCTCCCTTCATAACACTTTCTTTTAGGAAGAACTAGAAAATTTCAAAACTATTTTTTGTTGTTATTCTTTTGTTTTGTTTTGGTTTGGTTTTTGGAACACATCAGTGATGCTCAGGGGTTACTCCTGGCTATGTGCTGAAAATCGCTTCTGGCTAGGGGGACCATATTTGATGCCAGAGATCTAACCGTAGTCCACCCTGGGTCAGGCACGTGCAAGGCAAGTGCCCTACTGCTGTACTAGCGCTGGGCCCCAAAACAGCTGTTTATTTTTTTTAAGTCTATGAATTTACTAATTAGATCTGAAGCTCAAGTGATTGAATAATACCCATATTATATATTCTGTCACCTCTGTCTAAGCCTCTTAGAACAATTCCTTCCAAAGGAAAGTAATCCCAGTCTTATATACATGACATTTATGTCCACACAGACCCAGAAAACTAGAGATGTTTATTATATCAGAATTTGAGCTGTAAATTACATATGTGACAGTGAACAATAGAAAGTAAAAAATAAAACATTACAATTCAAGCATATTAACATTATCGGGGAAAAGTACTGCACTTAAGAAAAAAAGATTTTCCTTATTCAGTTTATTTCAGCAAAACATAATGATATGTAATTCTCAATTTTAGCTATAAAATATTGATTCTTGTCAAATAAATTTATTAAAGTAATTAAATTACTTAATTGCATATTATATTTTTCAGATATATGGTCATTGAATTAAATACAGAGACTCAATTTCTTGTAATAACAACCTAAAATATTGCTGGAACAAGCGACTGGAGGTATAGTACAGTGAAGAGGACATTGACCTTGCAAACAATTGACCTGGGTTTTTTTTTCCCCTAGAACCCCATTTTGTCCCCTAGGCATAACAAAAATAATTCCTAATCATAAAACTGTGACTGTTGGTTTTGCTCAAAAAAATTAAAGAATGAGTTATTGTTCTAAGAGATATTTTTAACTCTAGTCTCAAAATTCAATTACTAACAAATAAGTTTTATGTACATCTTTATTGTCTTTGCATCAGTTTTATTTTTAAACATCTCAGGTAATGAAAAAGTTAGCATTATCTTGACTTTATTTATTCCTTTCATCTGTAAACCAAACATATTCAAAACAAAAAACATGAATTTCATTTCTAAAATTACAGAGCAATAAAATGCTCTGGAAATTTGGTGGTTCCAGTTTTGTTTATATTGGTTCAATTCTCAAAAATGTGTCAGTCTTATAAAACAATTTGTCACATAGAGCCATACTTACATAAACCCACATCAACAGTCATGATGAGTAGCATAGAAAATCAAGAGTAAAAAGACAATTTTGTATCATCATGCATCTAGTAATTTTCATGCATTACTTCTATTTGAGTTTTCTAATAATTTAATTACTGTGTTTATATAAGCTTTCAGTAAAGTGAGATAATTTGGGTTATAAATCAATAAGAAAAATAACTAGATTGATTTCTCTATAGTTATGTTAGGGAGGAGAAATATAGTATTCAAGAGATTTGGATCAAAGGAAAAGAAAAAATATAAAAAGATTAAATAAGAAAAGAAAAAAACGAGGTCAGTAAAATTATTCAAAGAACATACTCTAGGTTTTGTCTGTTTGAACACTGGAAACTCCTTGCCCTCAAACAAGCAATGACAAAGAATATAGCCTGAAGTGTAATTATTTTGAAATATTTCAGGAAGAGCAAATTCAGTAAACAAACAATGCTAACAATGGTCTGAGATGAGTGCCAGCAGCACTGTAAAACAGTGGTCTTTTTGACCAGATGATTCTATTTTAGAAATAGTATATAGTCTGAGTGGAGAAACCTACTGAAAGAAACATGTCAATCTCAAAGGCAAGAGTACAAGATAAATTATGCCATTACAAAGTTTGATTTCTTTCCAAAATAGTAAAAACAGAAACATACATCAGAATATATAGCAAAGATAAATGTCTTAGAGATTATTAGAAAGTCACATTAATAAAGTTACTATTCATGGTACAAATGTGGCTGGTATAAATGATAATTTTAATTTTTGTCTAATTTATTTTGAATGAATTTAAAATTGCTTTGAAACGGTTGCATATTAGTGACTAACATAGTAATACAGATAGAGTTAAAAGTTGGTAGAAGCATTCTGGTCCTTGAAATATATGTAAATACAGAAGAACACTATATCTAAAAATGTCTAATCTACCAACATTTCTGTATGTGCTCCTTTAGAAAGTCTGATACTACTGACATTTTGCCTTTCCATTTTAGAATGTATGGCAACATTTTTGGGGAACAAGCTAAAATTGAACGTGATCGTTAACATATGCAAACAAAACCCCTGGAAAAACTTATAGCTGGTATTCATGAAGAACTTACAATGTACCAAATCCATTATACATTTTGTGCTCAACATTATCCAGTAGAATTATTATCTTCATTTTGCATTTGAAGAAGCTTTAGTATTGTAGTGCATTCATTCACAGTGCACAAATCCATCTAGAATGTTGGAATTGTATGCTTTTAAGTTCTATGCAGCTCAAGTAGAAGAACTGAATATGAAGATATAGTACATATAATACTGCATAGCTATAAGGAATAATGCAATAGTGCAACTTGCAGCTACCTGTATGGGACTAGAAGATATTATGTTAAATGGAGTAAGCCAGAGAAGGATAAATACAGAATACCGTATTTTCCAGTGTATAAGACTACTTGGGCGTATAAGATGACTCCCCAATTTTACAGTTAAAATATAGGTTTAGGCCAATATTTGCTGTATAAGACAGAACGTTCCTGTGTTGCAACAGTATGTACCACAGTGAGCCAATCACAACAAGCAAAGGTTCAAAGGGTATACTGTAATAGACTTCCTCTCTGACTCTGGCCCATTTGAGCAGACTTTTGACAGTGTAAATTCGGGTAGAGAGCATTGTCTAATTTGCATGCATAAAAAGCCTGCTTGGATTGGCTGAGTTGGAGAGGCGGTCTGAGCAGCCTTGCAGTGATTGGTGCAGGATCGAGTTGGAAAATTCGTTTAGTGGCAATATCCAGATGATTTTCTTTTAGTGGCATATCAAAACATTTTTCAGGACATACGAGGTATTTTTAGTTGACATTTTTTGTTTCAAAAGTCGTCTTATAGACCGGAAAATATGGTAATATCACTTATATGTGTGATAAGAACAAAATATTTAAGAACTACATATCTAAGCCAATGGCAACAGTAATAGCAAAAGTTAAACAATCTAAACTTAAAATGGACCTGTTATATTGACAGGCTGGGGGGTCAGGGGGTGTTATGGGATGAAAATGAAGAACATTTGTGAAGGGAGAAAGGATTGGCCCTCATTCATTTTATGTCTGAAACCCAACTACAAAGGACTTTATAAATCATAATGATTAAATAAAATTAAAATATAGAAATAAAACCATACACCCCCCCCCAAATAAAGACAACTGAATAAGAAGTCTGTCTCAAGCTCACCATGAATACCTTTTTCTTTCAAGGATATGGTTAAGAATGTTAAGAGAGCATACAATAATTATTTTGTAAGCTTCAGGAGGAATTTAGAAATTATAACTATGGAAAAGACCTTTAACATTTCATTTTCCATTCATGTCATGACTTGAGCCTGCTCTCAAAATCCCTTGCTTTTGACAATGTGTATTTTTGCGTTTTCATATTTAATATTCAACACATACCTCTTTGTAGACCTTTATCTATATGTTTTTGTTTGTTTTTTGGTGAGCCACAGTGGGCAGTACTCGGCGCTTATTTTTGGCTTTGCACTTAGCGATCACAGCTAATGGTGGATGGAAGATGATATAGGGGACAAGGGGTGAAAATCAGGGTGTCCTACCTACTGGAAAAATCTGTGTCCCCTATCAGCACACTGCTATAGGAAAATAAAATGGTATACATATATATATATATATGTATATATATATATATTTTTTTTTTGCTTTACTTGGGATTTCTAATGACATAATTTAGCTTGGCCTTTCCAAATAGACATTTGCTTAACATGCTAATGACTGCTAATATTATTTGTATAGAACCGGATTCTAGACATTGGAGATAAAACAGTTCATGAAGCAAATAAAAAATATCCGAATTTTGTAGAAGTATCATCGTAGACATCAAAACAAATGGTCAACAAATGGAAAGTTCGTAGTCACTATTATACATGTTAAAACATATTTAAGTTAAAAATAATTTTATTAATGTTATTATTTTAAAATTTCAAAAACCCTACATTTACATTGCACATGAAAATGAACTTATTTTTTGTGGGGAGGAGGTCAAGCCCAGCGATGCTCAGGGGTTACTCCTGACTCTGCACTCAGAAATTCCTTCTGGCAGGCATGGGTGACAATATGGGATGCCAAGACTCTCACCACCATCTGCCCTAGTTCGGCTGAATGCAAGGTAAACACCCTACCTCTGTGCTATCTCCACGATCCTCAAAACTGAACCTACCTTAAGCTATAAAGATATGATTAAAAATCAAAAACTACTTTATTCTTGAGAATAGATAGTAAAAACTTGAAGAGCAAAAGTTAACTTGAAAGGCTTTTAAAATTAAGGAATCAATATTAGTAAATCTGGTATATTCAATTTATTGCATAATTATGTGGGGGAGAGATTGGAAGTAATGTTTTCCTTTTTTAAACTATTGTGATTTACAAAGTCATTGAAGTAGACTTCAATTGAACACACTGATTTTATGCATACGAACTTGAAGCTGTAGGTTATTCTTTGTATGTGTTTGTTTTTGTTTTTAGTTTTCTGGTGGCAGAGAAAAACTTTTAGAAAAATAGCCTTTTATTGGAGGGTCTGTAATATTGTACATTAACTTAACACTTAATTTGCACGAACTGGGGTTGACCTTTGCAAAGCACTGCTAGGAAAAAACAATATTACTGAACTAAAATAAATTTTAAATTACTACTAATTATCATTAAAAGTGCAATGTTGTTACTTTAAAAGTAAAAGAAACACACCGTATTTGCTGGCATATAAGACGACTTTTGAAACAAAAAAAGTCAAACAAAAAGCGGGGGTAGTCTTATACGCTGTGTACATCCCAAAAAATGTTTCAATATGCCGCTAAACGAAAATTGTCTGAATATTGCCACAAAACAAATTTTCCAACTCGATTCTGCACCAATCACTGCAAGTCTCCTTGGACTGCCTCTCTAACTCAGCCAATCCAAGCAGACTTTTATGCATGCAAATTAGACTATGTTCTGGATCGGAATCTACACTGTCAAAACCCTGCTCAGATTGGCCAGAGTCAGAGAGGTAGTCTATTACAGTATACCCTTTGAACCTTTGCTTGTTGTGAGTGGCTCACTGTGGTGCATACAGTTGCAACACAGGAACGTTCTGTCTGATACAGCAAATATAGGCTAAACCTATGTTTTAACTGTAAAAGTAGGTAGTCGTCTTATATGCTGGCAAATATGGTAACATTTATATTTATAAACATATTTATATAATTGAATGCTAACTTACGGATAGAAATTTACTTGTCCCTCTCTAGGGCATCTTTGGTTAAGTGTAGTCTACAAGTAATTGTGGTCGAAGTTTAAATATTAATATTACATTTTACTTTTGATTGTTTATTTTGGGGGCACAGCAAGTGCCCTCAGAGGCTCTAGTGCTCAAAGTCTACTTCCAGTAGGATCACTCACCAAAACATTCCAACATCATTATTGGTTCTGGGATCCACAGAATACAAGACAAATTGTTTTTTCCTCTGTAAAACATTTTCTCTCCTTCTCAACAAAACCTTTTAATTGCTCATTTTGTTTGAAGAATCTCTTTATCTTATACACAATCACTTCCACCTTGTCTTTAGATTGTGCTTTTTCAGTTCACTGTGGCTTAATGCATGGTAAAAAACTAAAGTAGCTGAGTAGACACAACAGAACTTTAAACCTATTTTACAGTAAAAACACACACATACCTACATATACTTTTAAAATCCTCAAGACAGTCCTGATAAACTTAATAGCTTCTTCTTAGCAGTTAATGAAGTGTGTGTTTTGGCAAGAATATTCAGTAAGGTCATTTGGCAAAAGAATGTTTTCCCAAAGGTTCAAGTACCTCATTTTCATTGTACCATTTTCTGTTCTACTTTTGATAAACTTCCTTGTGAGCAAAAAGAAATTGTTTCTCTTGTTCTGTCAGAAAAAGAAACTAGCTAGGATTAAGTTTTTTTTTACAGAATCCATGAACATGGCTAAATTGTATTGCTGATTTATAGCTTAACCAAAGAAACCAGTGAAACATTGTCAAATCAGCAGGTTAGTAACTGTTCCCTGGGCTGAATATATGCATAGACTTCTACACATTATTCTCAATCTTAATTTCATCCTGTTAACAATTTCAGTTTCATTTTGTCTTCATCAGAGCTTACTGTGATTTGCAGTATCATAACTTTTAGGCTTAGGACATTATAATCATTTTGCCTCTTTTTAAATTTTTTTTCTGTCCTGGTTAATATTTAAATATTATCAAGAGGAAAATAATTTTATCATGTGTTTTTAACTACTTCTATTGCCACTATTTCAGAATTTCAGATATTCATTTTAAGCCACTTTACCAGTATCTCTCACCTAAGATAAATGCATGAACCCAACAGTTTCAGTACTTCAGGGAACTGTCATTACTCCCAATCTCCAATCTCCAATCTCCTTATGACTTGGATCATGCTTGTATTTGAAGAATAAAATATAAAGCATAAAGTCAACGTGTTGGATGAGGCTGTCCCAGGCACCATGTTTCTAAAACTTCAGGCAGATGGGTCTGATGAAGAGTAGTAGTGGCAGAGAAATAATTCACAAGCAGTCAGCTAAAGTTTCATCAGAATCAGCTTGCTATTATTCCCTGAATCTGTCTGCTATGTGGATTTATTTTCTCACATCTGATTCTCTGCTAATCTTTCTTCTATCTGCTTTATTGCTGATCATTTCTTCACTGCTTCTCATCTAGCTCTCAGCATTTTGCTACTCCTTTCTCTCCCCCTATTCTATCTTGACTACACTCAAAATGTCCAATGGATACTACCTTCTCTGGAGACATCACAAGTAGCATTATAAAATTCCTCTCCGATGTCATCGATCACAAGAAACATTGAGTCCAGGTAAGTTTCAGGCTTTCTTTCAATTTTCTTTTCTGATTGATTTTATTAAATAGTGTTTATTACTGACTTACTATAGAATATATATATATATTTGTATGTATACCTCTGTTTCATTTTATCACTGATTTACCCCATGACAATTGAATATTATCCAATTTATTGCAAATAATAAACTGATCTGAATTAAATAAAAAGGAATGTTTCATTGCTTATGTATTGGTACCTTAAAAGGGCAAGTTTACACATATTCACACACATATATGTATCTGTATACATACATTTTTGTATATATATATATATAAGCACATATATATGTATCAAAATAGGCTTGTTCCTTTTCTTCGGAAATTCTTACCTATCTTCTGCCATCAATATCTGTACTACTTCTAAATATGATTAATTTTAATTTTGGTTAAAAGTATCAGTTTGGAAATCAATCAGATATATCATATTATTTATTTTGTCATAATATAATCTATGTCCTTATTGCTTCTTTTCTTGCTCTCATTTTCATTGCTTTCACTTCTAAATAATCCTCTGTTTTTCTACATATCTCATGTCAGTAAATTATGTATGTAGAATTTAAGAAAATCTATTAAATCTATTAAATAAGTAGACAATATACCTGAATGACCTAATTTAATAAATACTAAGAAAAATTTCTCTTTAAAATATAAGAACTCTCATAGGAACAAAGAACTCTTATAAGAACTAAGCTATGTCTACAGCTGATCATTTAGTATAATAACAAAAGTTCATATTAAATAAAACCGCATTTTACATTTTGCATTGACATTTTAATGATTAGAAATATATATATATATATATATATATATATATATATGGAGAAAGAGTATTTGAAGAAATTTTCAAAAATATACTGCATTCATATTAAGTTACCAAAGTCTTTTGTTTGTTTTTGGCTCACACTCAGCTGTACTCAAAGCTTTTTCCTGGTCCTATTCTAAGGAATAGTTCCAGGATCATACAGTAATCACTCCTGCTGAGCCTGAGTATACATACATGATTCCAGAAATTGCACCAAATATGGCTTTATGCAAAATAAGTATCCTACCTGCTGTACTATCATTCAGTCCACATTACCACAGTTATAGAAAAAAAAATGTCAGTTACTACTAGTTGTAAATAGTTTCATTCTTTACTAAAGAAAAATCTTTCAGCTAAAAAAAAGTAACTTTTTAACAATGTATGTAAAGCTGTTATGAAAGAATGCTGAAAAGGATGCAGAATTTATACTATGAGAGGCAGGTGATGTAATTTTTTTTTTTTTTTGGTTTTTTTGGGTCACACCCGGTAGTGCTCAGGGGTTACTCCTGGCTCCATGCTCAGAAATTGCTCCTGGCAGGCACGGGGGACCATATGGGGCACCGGGATTCAAACCGATGACCTTTTGCATGAAAGGCAAACGCCTTACCTCCATGCTATCTCCCGGGCCCCAAGTGATGTAATTGTTATAAAGAGAACTAGGTTTGTACTATATCCATCATCTCAACTTACTGATCATTCTTTTCTGGCATGGAATGTACTCTGCATTGTCCATTACAATACAGCATTAACTGAGGCTGAAAATTAAGGGCAGAGGAAACATCATGCCAAAAAGAAAAATTGGGACTGGAATGATAGCACAGTGATAGGAGTATTTGTCTTGCACACTGCCAAGCTGGGACTAACCAAGGTTCAAACCCTGGCATCCCATTTGGGCCTGTGAGCCTGCTGGAGTTGATTTCTAAGTGCAAAGCCAGGAGTAATTCCTGTACGCAGCTGGTTGTGGTCCAAAAATTAAAGAAGAAAGAAAATGAAGAGAGAAAGAAAGGAAGGAATGAAGAAAGAAGGAAGCAAGGAAGGGAGGAAGGGTGGGAGGAAGGAAGGAATGAAGGAGAAGGGAGGATGGGGAAGTAAGGGGATGAAAGGATGAGAAAGAAAGAAAAAGGATGGAGGGAAAGAAAGGGAGAAAGGAAGAGAAAAGAATGGAGAAAGGAAGGAAGAAAAGAAGGGAGGAAGAAAAAGGAAGGACAGAAGGAAAGAAAGAAGGACAGGAGGAAAGAAGAAGGAAAGGATAAAAGAAAGAAAAAGAGAAAACGAAAGAAGAAAGAAAGAACAAAAGAAAGAAAAGAAAGAAGGGGAAAATATAGAAGAAAGAAAGAAAGTGAAAGACAGAAAGAAAGAAAAAGAAAGAAGGAAGGAAGGAAATAGGAGAAAGAAAGAAAGAAAGAAAGAAAGAAAGAAAGAAAGAAAGAAAGAAAGAAAGAAAGAAAGAAAGAAAGAAAGAAAGAAAGAAAGAAAGGCAAAAAAAGACATGAATAAATTGAACAAACTTATGTCACAGTATACAGTTGGCTCTGAGAAGAGCTTGGAGTAAATGGCTCAAGAAAATATTTTAAAGACATAAACTCATATTGTATGAAATTCATGGCATGGTATAACTCAAACACAAACAAATACATATTACACAGGGTAATATATTTTAAACCAAGGAGTGTTCTAAATTTGTTTTCATATTAGAAATAATATTTTAGAGCTCAAGTTAAACCAAACTGAAAACCATGCTAATTAAAGAATCTAACACAAGTAACGTTGAATCAAATTGACACAGGTGGAATATTTGGGAAGTCAGAATGAATAATCAGAGAACATTTTGTAATGAAATAAACATCAGATTGCAAAAACTGAGGGGAGAAAGAGTTCAAGATTTTTGATTGGGATTCAGAAAGACACTTAAATCAATCACTCCACCCACTAAGAAAGATGAGAGCAATAGAGACAGTTTTGAAAAAAATATAATTATTTAGCTCCAGGCACATATAGTTGGATATTTTATGGAAAATTCTGCTGAAAGCTTCTTTGCAAGGTAGTTAATGCATTTTCTTGATTACCTGAAGGAACAGCGTTGGTTTTGTTATAAATAATTGAAGTCATTTATGCCAGACTGCATAATTTTTGTCTGTGATGTAAAAATGAATCACCTTAAAAATAAGGAAAGTGATCTATATAAACTAAAGGAGTTTTGATAAATGGAACCTAATTGATATATGTTACTACCAAGAATAAAAGTTTTACAGAGGCTTTTCTGTTCATTTGAGGAGGTGTTGATGCCAGGCTAAATGGACTTTAATATTTATAGTGGCATCATATGAATATTTATAAGATTTCTCCATATTTTTGAACAATGTTCAAGTCAAAAGGACTAAATTATGTAAGTATAATATTGATTCATGTTGAGGGCTTGGGTGCCGTTTGCAGAGAATCAAGTTCCAAATGATTGAAGAAATATTGAAGTTCAAATGATAGATTATAGGCATTAGAACTATCTTCAAAATTAAAACAACATATAGACAATAGAATTAATTATTGTATTTTTTGCAGGAGTGATGAAAAGAACTTACATTTCAAGACAATGTTTGAAAAAATAAATAACTTACTGTTAAAACCATATAAATCATTAGGAAATACAGGCACAATAAAACACAGCCAAACATAGAATCATAACACCTTGAAGCTAATTGATGTCTTTTCAATTATCATTTAATTAAAGCTTAATATGTTACTTATAATGCATACATTATTGTTTTCTATTAGCAAGGATTTTTTCTTTTCAATGTTTTGTTTTTGGAAATGCCCTTATCATTCAGTTTTAATACACCATTACAACTGTGACATGAATGTTAAGTATCATATTCTTGTTGGCACTGGCTTCTTTTAAATATAGAGAATTCTAAAATATATACAAAACCTATTAGAATATCTCTTCATTCAAAATAACCATGTTTGAGCACAAACATATCATGTGCAGATGATTTCAAAACAAGTCTCTCTAGTAACACAAATGCATTTTTTTTACTTTTATTCAAAACTGTGCTGACTTTTAAAAGATTTTACTGTAGAAAAGAAAAATCAAAAGTACGCTGAAAAAGCACAACAATTTTAGACATAGTTCCTGGAACACACATTAAGCACATAATTTTAAAAATATGGTGACAAAGCTTTTAAAAAAATCTAATATTAGGAGATTTTTAGATATGTTTATTTGGAGGAGCACATACAGAGAGGCTCATTATTTACTCCTGGCTCTGCACTCAGTATCAGATCTGGTGGAGTATAGGGGACTACATGAATACATATTAAATGCCTTAATCTCTGACTATCTCACCAGACGCCAAAATAATTTGATTAATTCAACATGGGTGTATGAGGGTTAGAAAATCCATTCTACAAATTCTTTAGAGTTGGTCTATCCAGAACTGTTTGTCCCAACTGAAGTACATAACACCAATATTAAGACTTATATTAGGGCCAGAGCAGTAGTGCACACCTTATACAGTAGTCAGTACTTGCCCTTTATAAGTATCTAAATATGATTCAATAACTATTTGTAAACTTGTAATTTTTTTATTTATTATTTAACTATATTACTCAAAGAAATGAGGGCTTATGGTTTTAAGTTTTTCTGCAAGGCCACCTAACGGAGTAGTAAAGCCCTTATATTACATCCTGTAATTATTTAGAGGACAAGTATATCAAAACAATCTTTCCTCTTCTCTCAGAAATCAAGGACATCATTGCATTTTATAAAATTTAATTTTGGACAGATTTGTATTTGGTTTAAGTTTTTGCAATTTTACTTACATAAAAAGCATGAAACTCTAAGAAACTTTAATATCTAGATCAATGTAGAATATATTCCTTATATTAAATACAATTATGTTAATAAATATACCTTACTTTACAATATGAACAGCAGTTGTTTTATATAACTCTGTTTAATAAATAGATTGGCTAAAATATAAAACAATCACATGCTTCATTCGATTTTTTGAACATTTGCATAAAAATGTTCTCTTTCCTAATATGTAATTAGTTATTTAGTGTTACTCTTCAAATGGTGCATCAATAATATCATAAATATAAATTGATATAATTCACAAGTTTTGGAATTCACATAATTTTTCCTTTAGTTTTTTTTTTGTTGTTGTTGTTTGGTTTTTGGTCATACCCAGCAATGCTCAGGGCTTACTCCTGACTCTATGCTCAGAAATCTCTCCTGGCAGTCTCAGGGGACCATATGGGATGCTGGGATTCAACCACCATCTTTCTGCATGCAAAGCCTTACCTCCATGCTATCTCTCTGGCCCCTTTCCTCCAGTTTTTGACAGTTATTTTTTCCTCCAGTTATTAACATTTGTTTTACATTTCTGAGGAGGTTAGACAGGAGCCACTATATGAAATGTTGCATACTAATACAACAAACTAAAACTAGACTCAATTATATAATCAATATCAATTTTTGAAAGGAAGACTTAGTTTATGAAATAGTATATGTTCCTATTTTAGGAGTAGAATTGTACTACATTATGGACAATTCTAAATAGCCAATATCTCTCTATCACTATCCATTGGCCTTTTTTTTTGCTAGAGTTACTTTTTGTAAATATTTAATTTATTCTTCAGAACTAGTCAAATCACAATTTTCCCATGAAGTTTAGTTGGTGTTACCCAATCACAAACCCAGAAAGATATTGAGAGAAAAAGAATTTTCAAAACAGCATGTTTCTTACACAGAGATGCCACAAATATTGCAGAAAATATTAGCAAATTTCATAACATATGTTGTTAGGTTATAAAGCAGGTTTACAAGGTTTTTACAGCAGCAGAAATTCAGCTACAACAATCTTGCACATCAGCAAGTCAACGATGAAAGCAATACTTTCATAGTGATGCGGAAACATGCATTTTATTTATTCAAAAAAGGCCTTTTAGTTTTGGGGCCCTACCTACCTGATAGTGTTGAGGGCTTAATCCTGACTCTGCACTTAAGAATCACTCCTAGCATGATCAAGAGGATTATCTAGGAACCCAGGGAATTGAATTTGGGTTGGATATGTGGAAGATAAGTGTGCCACTACTTGTACTATTGCTCCAGATTTTAAATATAGGTCTTAAAAGCATAATACTTCATGATAAAGGCTCCAATTCACTAGGAATATGTTGGTACTTCCTTGGTTCTATGAGGAGTATCTATGAAAAGCTTAGCGTTAACCTAACTTCTTTTTTGTTTTTGTTTTTGTTTTTATTTATTTTTTTATTTTAACACCTTGATTACATACATAATTGTTTTTGGGTATCAATCATGTAAAGAGCACCACCCATCACCAGTGCAAGGTTCCCATCACCATTGTCCCAAATCTCCCTCCTCCCACCCCCCCCACCTATACTGTGGACAGGACTCCATTTCACTCATACATTCTCATTATTAGGACAGTTCAAAATGTAGTTATTTCTCTAACTAAACTCATCACTATTTGTGGTGAGCTTCATGAGGTGAGCTGGAACTTCCAGCTCTTTTCTCTTTGGTGTCTGAAAATTATTATTATTGCAAGAATGTCTTTCATTTTTCTTAAAACCCATAGATGAGTGATACCATTCTGCATTTTTCTCTCTCTCTCTGACTTATTTCACTCAGCATGATGGATTCCATGTACATCCATGTGTAGGAAAATTTCATGACTTCATCTCTTCTGACAGCTGCATAGTATTCCATTGTGTATATGTACCACAGTTTCTTTAGCCATTCGTCTGTTGAAGGGCATCTAGATTGTTTCCAGAGTCTTGCTATGGTAAATA
>PVKC010016072.1:0-20893 GCA_004027635.1 Crocidura indochinensis
AAAAAAAAAGGAGTTACTTCTAGTTCTACATTCAGGGAATCACTCCTGGTACACTCAGAGGCTCATATGAGATGCTAGGAATCAAACCCAGGTTGGTTGCATGCAAGACAAGTTCCCTCCCCACTGTGCTACCTCTCCAGTCATTCTTCATCTTTTTAGGATGTGCCACAGCCTGATGTTTTTAACTCACCTCCTGGGTTGAGGCTGCAGGAAATCGCTCATGTGACCTGATTTTTTTTCTGTGTGACCAACCCAGTCTGGGGCTTTCGCCTGTCCATGAGGAATCTCTGCCCATGGCCTTCACGGCCATATTATCCATGTTCTCCATCTTGTGTCTTCCATGAATCACTGAGACTCCAGTAGTCTTAGGGCTTATTGTAAGATTTGCCCCTGTGGATGGGAAGTGCCCAGATGCTCTCCCGGGTGGAGTTTGCAGTATATAAAGGAAGCAGTGGGCATAGATCAGAACCAGGGTTCTGCAGGACACTGGATGTTCTATTTTATTACTGTGGACACAGAGAGATCCCTGTTTGACCACTTCTGGCTGGCATTATTCAGGAGTCATTCTTGGAGGTGTTTGAAAGTCCATATTTGGTACCAGGAATATGTTCAGTTATATGCTAGGCAAGGTCTTTAACCCCTGTGCTATTGCTCCAGCCCTAATTACTATTTTGAATGTAGCCCCCCCAGGCAGTGCCCCCCCAGTTATGATTTAGTCCCTCTTAGGTCGGGTGAAGGCCTTTGTTTCTGGCTGGCCAGATGCTCTGCCTGAGATTTAAGAGTTGCCTATGAAACAGCATGATGATCTCTGGTATCATTTTTCTTTTCTGTATGAATCTTCAGCTAGATGAACAATTCCTGAATCTTTTTTATTTCTTTGTTTGATTTTTGGGTCACACCCAGCAGCATTCAGGGGTTACTCCTGGCTCTACTTTCAGAAAGTGCTCCTGGCAGGCACGGGAGACCATATGGGATATCGGGATTCAAACCACTGTCCTTCCTGGTTCAACCGTGTGCAAGGCAAATGCCCCCTACTGCTGTGCTATCTCTCCAGCCCAGTTCCTGAATCTTTTTGAAAACTCATATTTGTTTGGGGGTTTTCTGTTGGTTTTTGCTTTGGGGTCTCTTATCTGGCCATGCTCAGGGCTACTCCAGATGAGATGTGAAGGGGTCACACTCAGTGGTACTCAGGGTTCCAGGCCTTCTACAGGAAAATTAGACACTTGGAGCCATCTCCACGCCCCCAGGTCTTCATTTTATTTGTCAGACAGAAATGACCCCATCTGCCTAGGACTGCAGTGAACTCTGCAGAATTTGTTTCATGTTCCCAACACCATATCTGGTGAATGAAAAGTAAATGAGTGCCTGGGTTCTGTCTGGATTCTTCTCTGGTTTGGCTCAGCTCTCTGCTAAAGACTCCATGGCCTAGCTGGCCTATGATGCCACCCCATTGAATTCACCCCGGTGAATTCTCTTCTCTGTCCTCTGCTTGTAAAAACAGAATCTTATTAGGCACACATCATCTCTCACATGGTTTGCTCAGGATCCTGAGCACTGAGCGCCATGGGAGCAGAGAAGGAACAGTTTTGCCCTGGATACCTAGTTACCTGCAGGTTGTCTCTGGGTGCTTGTACTCTGGGACCTGATGTTGATGTTTCTCTTGCTCAGCAGAGGTAGGAAGGTAGAAGGGAAGCATGCAGGTGCCAGTCCCCCACGATGCAAAAAGGTTTTTGAGCTGCATAAAGTTCTGTTCCTGTCCTCATTCAGGAAGATGATGGCTCAGTGGATGGCCACATGGAAATGCTTTCAGTGTCATGTGCCCCAGGAAGGCATCCTGAATGGAATTTGAAGGTCTGCCCAGGAAGACAGTCCAGAAGTACCTTTTACTTCATCCATTCCATCTCTCTAGGCCTTGGGGACCTTTTGGGAGACAAGAGTGCTGAATCTACTCTGACTCTGTACCCCAGGGGGTTTATTTCCAGACAGTGCTGTAAGGCTCAAAAACCAGGCCTGCAATCAAAACCTGCACTCTGCCCACTGGGCTATGTCTCTGGCCCCCAACCATGCACTTGCTTTGCCCCTGTGTATTTTGTTCTTTTGGTTTTGTTTTAGAAGTTTTGCTCAGGGGAACTCAGGGGTAATCACTTCTGTGTGACCCCTAGCTCCATGTTCAATGCCAGGGATCCCTCACTCTGTGCATGCCAACAATGAGCATTTTTTCCAGTGGGCATCTGGGAGAGGCCTTGACACCTCTACTCACATCCCTGGAGTCATCATCCTTTTCTCTCTTCCTCTTTTCCATCTACTCAAGCACAGTTCCTACTTCAGTATTATTTCCCAAGTCTCTGCAGGGCTCACCCCTCCCCTCAGACAGTCAGTCAGGTGTACCAGCAGGGATGGTTGGAATAAGAATGTGTAGAATCTCAGAGAACACTAGAACAGGTGAGCTCTGGGAAAGAGACTATAAGAACAGGTTAAGGGGTTGGGGTGATAGCACAGCATTAGGGCATTTGTCTTGCATGTGACCAATCCCTTATAGACCCTGTTTGATCCCCAGCATCCCATTTGTCTCCCGAGCTTGCCAGGAGTGATTTCTGAGTGCAGAGCCAGGAATAACCCCAGAGCTCTGACTAACTGGTGTGGCCCCAAAACAAACAAACCAAAAACACAGGTCAAACTCAAACCTTCTAGAGTCTCTATGTCTGCTTTTTACCAGTTCTTCCTTCCACTACTCCAACATCCAACTACACTGCACCTGTTGGCTACATCTCACCTGGAAACATAATGGAAGGGATTTCTGGGAATTGTAGTTTCTAACATGGCTGAACAACCCAGTATCTTCCCATATGCCTCCTTGCCAACCTTGCAGTCTGCCTCTTTTTATTATGGGGTCACCCAAAATGCTCCATTCGCCCCTGCTCTTTGGCTCAACACTGTTCCTGTTCATTTCTTCTTTGAAATGTTGAATTACCAAGGGGTACATGACAACTCAAGGAAACCTTTATTGCCATGAATTGGTCTGCTTTTATGCTCTGTCTGTTCAAGGAAAGCAAGTTATAAATCAATATGGTCCTTTTCCTCTGCAGTGTCCCACTTGCAACTTCCCCACCATCTCCATTCTCAAACCAAGGGAACAGTGATCTACTTCTGACAACCATTTCATGTTGCCCAAATTGAGCATATTTCCAAGCTATTTAAATATCATGCATAAGCAATAATAGAATGATAGCTAAGGTACTTGCATTGCTCAAGACCAACCTGGATTCAATCCCCAGCACCCCATATGGTTCACAGAGCCCCACTAGGAGTAAACCCTAAGCACAGAGCCAATTGGAGCATGACCTGAGCACCTCTGGTGTGGCCCAAAAACAAGCAAAAATGGAGTGTATAAGAAATAAATCATCTTCAATATGTTCTTTAGGTCTTAGGCTTCCAGGGCTGGAGCAATAGCACAGCAGTGTGGCATTTGCCTTGCATGAAGACAACCGGGATGAACCTGAGTTCAATCCCCGACATCCCATATGCCTGCCAGGAGCAATTTCTTGTTTTGTTTTGTTTTGTTTTGGGGGTCACACCCGGCAATGCTCAGGAGTTACTCCTGGCTCTTTGCTCAGAAATCACTCCTGGCAGGGTCAGGGGACCATATGGGATGCCGGGTTTCGAACCACTGTCCTCAAGCATGCAAGGCAAATGCCTTACCTCCATGCTATCTCTCTGGCCCTGCCAGGAACAGTTTCTGAGCACAAAACCAGGAGTAACTGCTGAACGCTGCTGGTGTGACCCCCAACGTAAAAAAAAGGAAAGGAAAAAGAAATAGATTTCCAACACTAGAAATACATAGATCTTGGGGGTACTCCACTCTGGTCAAGACATTTGCCTCTTATGTAACAAACCCCAGTTCAATCCTTGGCATTATGCCAACACTACCAGGATTGATTCCCTAAGCACTGGCAGGTGTGGCCAGAAGTAAAATGAAACAGAATATACAGAAATATATATACACTTCTCTATTAAAGAAAGATAAAGTCACAAGATACTCTTCAAATTCTTTTAAACTGATGATCAATTCAAAAGCAAAATCCCCTCTTAACAACTCACTGGAAGAAACTCAGTAGTGACTGAAATAATTTGAATTTGTTTACAGTGGTACCCATATGGGATCAGTTACTAATCCCTTTGACTCTGTTCCAACAATAGCAAACCCAATTTTTTTAAAGATTTATTAAATTTATTTTTGTGCTATAGATTGCAGATGTGGAGTATGCTTAAATCTTTGACAACGTTTTTGAAACTAAGTGTAAAAACTATACATCAAATATATCAAATCCAGTATTACCCTAACAATCTCAGGCATAAAACCCTTTGTGATTAAAATGAGCTTCATGAAAGCAACAGGGTTTGGGGGCATCGCTCAATACAATCCGTAGTTCTTTCCATTTTTGTTGCATGCGACTTTGGCAAATGTTTAAGAGGCCAAGAGGTAAGAAGTGAAACGGGAAACCTCCAGCCTTTTCAAAGTCGGACAATTTCTTAAATTGAATTAAATGCAGGCTTGTTAAGCATTTCTTTTGCTTTCAAATATTAAATGCAGAAAAATGATTGAAATGCAATAATTAAACTTTTAGGGAAGAAGATTTCCTTGTAAAGTGCAGTTCTTTTATTCACTCATCTGTTTTTCATCATTGCCTCTTAAAGAATTCCTTCACCCTTTTGCATAAAGGAAAGACCAGGCCATGGGCTTTGTTTCTTAAACAGGAACTAGTATCATTCCCCTGTGGACAGTATTGTCTCTGTGAAGACCTTTTGGGCAGTGCAAGGCCTCTAGCATGCTCATATTAGAGTTGAATTGGTAGTGAATATCAATACGATGAGCCTTTTACAATTCTCTCGCTTGGCTTTGCTTTTTCAGATGGGGTGACTGGCTTGAAAGAGCTGGCATTTCTGAGAGATCTGGCTGAACAGAACTCGGGGAAATATGGGGTCCTGGACCGGACAAACCTGCCCGTGATCAAAGGCAGCATGATGGTGCTAAACCAACTGAGTAACCTGGAAACCACCGTGGGAAGGTTCTATACCAACCTTCCCAACCGGATGATCGATGAAGCCGTTTTTAGTCTCCCCTTCTCTGATGAGATGGGAGATGGTGAGTTTGGAGAAACCTTCCTATCCACGGAAAGGGAAGAGAAATGGGTCTGAGTCCACAGACACGGGACTGTTTGCACTGTTTTCTAGCACTGGCATGGGAGCTTTTGAGCATCTTAGCAAGACAGGGAGGGAATCATAGGGCCAGTTACTTGGGCTCTGCCATCTTGTAGGACTGAATTCTAGTGAGAAATTGCCGGCTCTGTTTCTTCCTCATTAGCCTAGACTCAGTGGACATCATAGCTGCTAGGGAAGCTTTGTCAGTATTTCCTAGTATTCAAAAGTTAGTGAATGAAGAGCTTAAGAAATAGTAGAGAGGGTAGGGTACCTACCTTGCACATGGCTGACCCAGATTCAATCCCTGGCATCCCATTCTACATGGTCACCTGAGTTCATCAGAAGTGCTTCCTAACTATAGAATCAGGAATAACACCTCAGCACCTTCACGTATGGTCAAAAATAAAATTAGTGAATGGGAACTAAGGACTCAGTGCAGAGAGGGTAGCACTAAAACTCAAGTGTTAGGGAGCCAGCCTCAAATGCAAAGCAACATGGTATCCTCCTACAAATACAGGCTTGATCTAAGAAAGATATCTGCATTCCATCCTTCCTCTTACAATGTTCTTGTTCTTGGTCAGTTCATTAATTCCATTTGTCACTTATTTAAAATGTATTAACATCTTTAATAAATCTTTCATGGTATTAAGATTATATGGGGCCGGGTGGTGGCGCAAGAGGTAAGGTGCCTGCCTTGCCTGCGCTACCCTTGGATGGACCAGACCACGGTTCAATCCCCCGGTGTCCCATATGGTCCCCCAAGCCAGGAGCGACTTCTGAGCGCATAGCCAGGAGTAACCCCTGAGCGTCACTGGGTGTGGCCCAAAAAACAAAAAACAAAAAAAATTAAAAAAAATATTATATGATATTTTAAGACTGCTGCATTAAAATTATATGGTATTTTAATGCCTGCTGCATACCTCTCAATAAGTACTGTTCCCATATTCTTTTCTTATAGTCTTTTACTTTTGTGGTTTATGTTACTATAATCATCATCCTTCTCATACAAGTTCATCCATCATTTGTTGAAGAAAAGGTTTAAAAGCTTTTCATATGCCTTGATTTCCTTCTCTAAGGTAGGGAAGATAACATTTCCCTCAAGGCTATTGAGAAGTGAAATATACTGATTTACCTAAGATATCTAGAACAATAGCTGGACAAAGGATGTACTTAGGGAAAATAAATTTCTCTTTTTTTCTTCTCACTTCATAATCTTGCTCATATTCCCCGCCCCCTATCCTTCTTTTTTTTTTTTTTTTTTTTTTTTAATAAATGAGATGAATGTGGTAGTTAGTTAGGCTGGAGAGATAGTACAGTGGGTAGAGCACTAGCTTTGCATGTGGCTGATCCAGATTTGATTTCTGGCATCCCATCTGGTTCTCCAAGCCCTACAAGAATAACCCCAGGGCATCACTGGATGCAACCCAACTTCCTACCCTCCCCCAAAAAGGAAAGTGATAGCTAGTTGCAAGTGAGGTGGGTACCATTACCATTACCATATGAGTTTTTTTATTTTTATGCTCTGTCAACCAGCATGTCTCACAAATGTAAATAGTCATTAAAAAAAAAAACACCCTGACTCCTAAGTAACAAGTCTAGGAGTGTATATTTTCTTTGAGCCTAGGTAAAAGTATTCTTTCTTGAAGAAAGGAATATGACAACAACTGATGTAACTCGGTGGGTTTTGTCCTTCTATTTCTGGAAGAATCCTGCAGATAAGAGTTCCCACCATGAGTCAGATTTATATCCTTTGAGTAGAAAATGACTACAGATAACCCTGTGGCTCAGCAATAGGGCACTTATCTTGTGTGTAGAAGACCTTAAATTCCAGCTCCACGTTCAAAATCAAGGAAAAAAAAATGGGTGGATGTGAATTACTAAGTTTTAAGACAAGTAACAGAAATACATTTATAGCTGACACTGGTAAATGGCACTGTTAAGTAGCACTGTTAAGTGCCAGCCAAATGCTATGGTGGACAGTGATGGGTCAGACACATGTCCCAACCCCAATAGGTCTCAGCTAAGAGACAGATGGGCACAATGAATCATGGGAATGAGAGTGACCAGACCCGAGGGCCTGTTTTGAGATCCCTAACACTGCGTTTCCATGACATGTCCACTGGATCTCTTGCATTTCCCACTAGAATGTGTTTTGTTTAGGGCCCACACTCATCTCTGTTTAGAGCCTTCTCTGGCAGTCCTTGCAATTCTTGTCTTTGTTTCTAATCCATAGGTTTAATCATGACAGTGAGCAAACCCTGTTATTTTGGAAACCTCCTGCTGGGGATCGTGGGTGTGGACGTGAACCTGGCTTACATCCTCGAAGATGTGACTTATTATCAAGACTCTCTGGCTTCTTACACTTTTCTCATAGATGACAAAGGTAATGAAGAAAGGACTTCTCCCCCAATATGAAGAGCGTAGTAAGCAAATGAGTGAAAGATAGTATTTATAAACATGCTGCAAATAACCCTGCTCATTTGTGGGGCACTAGCATGAATGAGTGGAAACATTTGTGCATTGGTATCTATATTCAGGCAGTTAGACTTGAACAAGGCCTAGATGTGAAACTTTGGGGTATTTTATTTTGTTTGTTTTTTGGCAGTGATTGGGGACCGTGTGGCTCCAGAAATCTTACATGCAAAGAACATACTCTAATATTTTGAGCTATCTTTCCAGACAACCCCCTCCCCATCCATCCACACACCCCAGTTTTGATTTTTGTTTTATTTGTTTATTTTTGTTTGTTTGTTTGTTTGTGTCACACCCAGTGACACTCAAGGGTTACTCCTGGCTATGCGCTCAGAAATTGCTCCTGGCTCAGGGTACCATATGGGACACCAGGGATCGAACCCGGGTCCGTCCTGGGTCAGCCGCATGCAAGGCAACCACCCTACTGCGGCACTATTGCTCTGGCCTCTTGATTTTTGTTTTATTTTGTAGCCACACCCAGCTACTGAAGTGCTCAGGGATTCCTCCTCCTGGCACATCACTCAGGGACTGGGTAGGACCAGGATCAAACCTGGACTTCCCACTTACACAACCTGTGAGGCCGTAACTCCCTGGGCCCCTCAAATATTTTTGTTTAGACAGATGTTGGCCATTTTAACACGTCTGTCTATACTTCAAGAGCTTTATGCAGAATCACATAAAGTAATTTATCTTCTGATTAGGTAGGTACCTTAGAAGCCAAGAGGCAGCCATTCCCAAAGATTCTCCATTTCAAATCTCTGCTAGGCATTTTATTAGGATCTGTATCATCTGTATTGTTCCCTATGACAAGTAACTTCCTTTTCTTGTTTCAGGATATACCCTTATGCATCCATCTCTTACCAGGCCCTACTTACTCGCAGAGCCTCCACTTCATACTGACATCATTCATTATGAAAATATTCCCAAATTTGAGTTGGTTCGACAAAATATCCTCAGGTAAGGCATAGGAGAGGGCTGTGGTAGTTTGGTTGTGCTCTGAGATAAGTTAGCCATGAAGGTCAAATAGGACCAGTTGTTATAGGATCTGAAACAAGCACATCTCTCATTTTAATAAGCTTGCAAATGTATAACATCCTTTCCCCTTCTGATCAGTAGCCAAGATTGTGTTTGTATGAAAGATAAGGTCTCTCAGAACTGTTGTTTGGACAAAATGTCTTGTAAATTGAAGTCTGTGTTCAGATCAAATTTTTAATGGTCCAATGAAATAAATGTTCTCTCACTATTTTTTTAAAGTTCTGTTGATAGCAATATTTAAAAGTGTTTGCAAAAAAGGCAAGTCCAGAAATATAGGAAAAGACTGTTTAGAGGGACTGGAGGAATAGCACAGCAGTAAGGCGTTTGCCTTGCATGCAGCCAATCTAGAATAGATGGTGGTTAAAATCCTGACATCCTATATGGTCCCCTGGACCTGCAAGGAGCCAGGAGTAACCCCTGAGCACTGCCAAGACTGTTTAGAGAAGTCCAAGCGATAGACAACAGCTAAATCTTTTACTTTGCACATGGCTGACCCGAGTTCAATCCCCGGCATTCCATCTGGTCCCCTGACTCCACCAGGAGTAATTCTTGAGTGCAGTCAGGAGTAAACCCCAAGCACCACCAGGTGTGGCCAATAAGAAAAAAAAAGTGCTTACAAAACTAGTGTCTGTTCCTAGCTGATAGATGGGGCAAAATTTAATCTTTTCCCACCCTGATGCGCTCTTTGGCAGACGGCCACCCATATCTCTGGGTTGTAAATCAGTGACCGAGTGAGTTGAGACAACTTTGTCTCAAGGAAGAATTAGAAGAAAGAATGAGAGAGCCAGGAAGAGTTTCCAGAGAAAGGGTTGACAGGATGCTTTATGGCTGGAAAGTCTGCCATGAGCTAAAGCAATGAGCTTCGTTGCTTTTTCGGTCAGGGTTGTTGCTGATGCCCGGCTCCTTTCTGCTTTTACTGAGCGGTCCCTGCCCATCCTTGGCCTTAGCCTCTGTTTCCTTTGCCCCTGCAGCCTCCCGCTGGGCAGCCAGATCCTCGCCGTGCCCGTCAATTCCTCCCTCTCCTGGCACATCAGTAAGCTTCGGGAGGCCAAGAAGGAGGCTTACAATGTGAGCTACGCCTGGAAGATGGTGAGTGGGGGTACAGTACCTTTTTGTAGGGCCTCAGATTGTTGGTACTTAAAAGTGATAGGGGGCCTGAACAATAGAGCAGTGGGTAGGGCACTTGCCTTGCATATGCCCTACCTGTTCATTCCTGGACTGCATATAGATGGTCCACTGAGCACTGCCGAGTGTGGTTCAAAAACAACAGTCAAAGAAAACCCCAAATTCTTGGGAAAAGAAGAAATTTCACTGATGCTTTCTTGGGGTCAGAGAAATAGCACAGCAGTAAGGTATTTGCCTTGTACACGGCCCACATGGAATGGACCTGGGTTCAATCCCCAACATCCTATATGGTCCCCCGAGCCTGACAGGTGATTTCTGAGCTCAGAGCCAGGAGTAACCCCTGAGCGCCGCCAGGTGTGACTCAGAAACAAAACAAAGAGCAAAAGCCACTGATGATTTCCTGATTTCCTTTTACCTTTTTTTGTTTCTGAAACCAGTTGTTCAGAAAGAATCTGCAGGGCCAGAGCAATAGCATAGTGGTAGGGCTCTTGCCTTGCACACAGCTGATCCAGGACAGACCTCAGTTGAATCCCCGGCGTTCCATACTGCCCCCCAAGCCAGGAGTGATTTCTGAGCGAACAGCCAGGATTAACTTCTGAGCATCACCTGGTGTGTTCCCCCCGCCCCCAAAATCTCTGAAACCCTATTCAAGGAGATAAAGTCAGAAATAAGCTGTTTCTTTCTTTCCCTTCTTCCTGCCTCTATTTTCCTCTTGATTCAGAAATAGCTGCTTATATGTATTTATACACTGTGTGTCTAGACCTTGTTTTTGAGGAGAGGGGGTTTGGAGCCATATTCAGTGGTGCTTGGTCTCTCTCATCCTGGAGCTGCTGGAAAAAAATTGAACTGGTGTTGGCAGCATGCTAGGCAGGACACCTTCTTCTTTTTTTTTTTTCTTTTGAGTTACACCCAGAGGCGTTCAGGGGTTACTCCTGGCTCTACGCTCAGAAATCGCTCCTGGCAGGCTCAGGGGACCATATGAGACACCGGGATTCAAACCACCATCTTTCTGCATGCAAGGCAAGCACGCTACATCCATACTATCTCTCCAACCCCAAGCAAGCACCTTCTTATAGATCCCCCTCACATGCCTCTACTGTCCAAGATGGCCTTGCAAGGTAGCTGGACTTCCACTCTTTTTTGTTTTGTTTTGTTTTTTGTTTGTTTGTTTAGGGGCCACGTCCAGTGATGCTCAGGGGTTACTCCTGGCTCCTGTGCTCAGAAATCTCTCCTGGCTTTGGGAACTATATGGGATGCCGGGGATCAAACCAAAGTTCATCCTGGGTCAGCCACGTGCAAGGCAAATGCCCTACCGCTGCGCTATTGTGCCAACTCCCGGACCACCACTCTTTAAATTGTGTCCTTTCATCAGGAGTCTGTCCGTCCATTCGTTTAATAGATTGTAGCTAAAAGGGAACTTTGAAAGCATAAATGGCCTCTCCCAACTATCTCCAAGGAAGATAGACTTGTAGGTTAGAACTTGGAGTTTCTATGCCCCTCTAACAGAGGGGCCCCTTCATGCCCCTCACCTGGTATAGCAAAGATAAGGACCCCAACTTTCTTCCTCTCCTTCCCCAGATACTGGACATGTTGAAATCACAGAGAAAAACAAGATTACACTTCTTGTTTCACTCCTGTTCCCCCATTTCCAATAAAGCAAAGCCCCCTGAACATAGGACCATTCCCATGCACCCCAAGTACCATAGTTGCCCAAAGTACTTTTAAATAAATAGTTAATTTTTTTTTTTTTTTTTTTTTTTGGTTTTTGGGTCACACCCGGCAGTGCTCAGGGGTTACTCCTGGCTCCATGCTCAGAAATTGCTCCTGGCAGGCACGGGGGACCATATGGGGCACCGGGATTCGAACTGATGACCTTTTGCATGAAAGGCAAACGCCTTACCTCCATGCTATCTCCCGGGCCCCAATAATTCATTTTTCATACCAGAAATGGTTAATAACTACCAGAATTCTTCAGTGATAAATATACTTAAAATTTGAAGGGTGGGTGGAGCAATAGCACAGCAGGTAGGGCCTTTCCTACATGTGGCTAACCTAGGTTCCATCCCTGGTATTCCATCTGATAGTCTGTATTCTGGTTGGCTGCATCTCACCTATATCGTGTTTGGGGGGATTTGTTTTGCTCTTTGCTTTGGGTGTGATTTTATTTTTGTTTTGGTGAGGGTTGGAGGGAAGGGCCACACCTTTAGTGTTCAGGCCTTTACTCCTAGCTCTAAACTAAGTGGACACTCTTGGCAGGGCTCAGGGGACCATCTTGGGTGCTGGGGACTGGACCTGGCCAGCTCTATGCAAGGCAAATATTTGCATTATTTTGTTATAGTTGTTTTGTTTTGTCTTTTTGGGGATGCCAGAAACTTACCCTACTGTCCCAAACATGCAAGGCAAGTACTGTACTTCTGGGCTGCATCCCTAGCAGATAAGCCTTTTTAAAACCATCTTGGCAGTGAAAAGTGCAGTATTAACATTTTGGAAAGCAATTAACTTCATGAGTTGCCAGAACAATACTACAGCAGGTTGGGCACTTGTTTTGCATGTGATAGGCTCAAGTTCTTTCCCTAGAACCCCATGTAGTCCTCCATGCCCTGCCAGGAGAGATTCCCTGAGCATTGAGCCAAGAGTATGCTCTGAGCACAGCCTGATTGTGACCCCAAAACAAACAAAAAATTAATTTTCATGAGACAGTTTTTCTTATTGTTGGAGAAACAGTGAAGGGATTTTGGTTTTTTGAGGGGTGTTTTTGTTTTTGCTTTTGTTTTGTTACACCCAGTTGTGCTCAGAGATTACTCCTGGTTCTGTACTCAGAAATCACTCTTGGCGGGCTCACGGGACCATAGGGGATGCCAGGGATTGAATCGGTTGGGTCAACAGCGTGCAAAGCAAATGCCCTACCACTGTACTATCATTCTAGCCCATAGTGAAGGGATTTGGGTGCGTGCTTTGCATATGGCTTGTCCAAGTTAAGAGATCAGTGCTCTGATCACAGAGTAAGGATAAATTTAGCACTGTTAATATATCTCAACTCTGCTTTTCTCTTCCCTCATCAAAAGAAAGGTGTTGTTTTATTTTATTTTGTAATTCTGGCAAATCGCAAGAATTCAGCTTCACCAAATCAGACCAACATTCTCAGAGTTCTGAAGTCATCTGCCCTCAGGTAGAAAAATAATGGCAATTAATATTGAGATTAAAGACTAAGAGGCTTATGTGGTTCCCTAGCAATAGGGCAAATATTTTTTTTTTTTTTTTTTGGTTTTTGGGCCACACCTGGTGACGCTCAGGGGTTACTCCTGGCTATGTGCTCAGAAGTCGCTCCTGGCTTGGGGGACCATATGAGACACCGGGGGATCGAACCAAAATCCATCCTAGGCTAGAACAGGAAAGGCAGGCACCTTACCTCTAGCGCCACCGCCCGACCCCAAGGGCAAATAATTTCTAAGCTCTTTGTTCTTAGAGAAGAAAAGTGGGTACACCTCTTGTCATAAGGAATAAAATGGAATCTTCAACTAAAAACAACCCACATAGATTGAATTTATGGGGGTGATAATTGACCAAACAACTTAGTGCCCCTAGATACAGCAAGACTAATTGGTCTGTTTATTGAAATCAATTTAAATCTTATCTCAGAGATTAATTGGATGGAGAAATGCCATCATTGGTAAAAGCACTTTTGCTTTAAATGCCCCAATCCAAGTTTGATCTCACACACAGCATACGGTCCCCCAAAGACAGAGTCACATATTAGTCTTGTGCATCATTGAGTATGAGCCATCCCTCACCCAAAAAAAAGAAATAATAATCAGAAATTATATTAGCATTTGTAAAGACTATATATATCCGTTCCCTTGTGGAAGCCAATTTTATCTGTGGCATGCATTTACTTATTATCTTGTGTAAGATGCAAAAGGTATGCAAATACCCTTGGATTATAAGGTGGTTGGTTTTCCACTGCACATGAGTATTTTGGGTATTTGGTGATAAGGTAAACCTCCAGATCCTAATGAGTTCTTCCTAACTGCTAGGTCTGTGGGTCTTCAACTCGCCAACCTTTTAAGGACCATTGTGGAAACGGGTTTTGCTTTCTAGCTAAGGGCCACAAGTGAAGTTGTTTTGGAAAGCTTAGGCGTACATTCTGTTCTCTTACAGAATAGATAGGTCTGATTATAAAATTATCTGCTGGCCATTCTGGCATAGTTTTTTGTCTCGGAGTCCTTGGAACATGTGCAAGACAGAAGAAGCAGCTCCAAGAAGGATTCTGAGTAATGGGAAAGGGGAGATGGCAAAGACCTTTCCAGAACACCCTGTCCACTTTCCCATGCTCTAGGTAAAAGAAGAGGGCTCAGTTGTTAATCTAATGGAATATCCTTGGCAGCACACTTGGAGGCCGTTCCAGGAAAATGGGAATATCTTCTGTGTTCGTGAAGATTCCACAAGCCTCCCCATAAATCCTAAATTACCCTTAGCTCTAACCTGTCTCCTTACAAATACCAGTTTGATCATGAAGTAAATCCTTTAAGCTGCTTTTTTTCCTCTGACTATTCTTAGTTCCAATTTAGCTGGTTATCACTTTATTTATTTACAAACCATTTTGTAAATAGTTCCCATCTGTGTCCTTGGAGAACTTAGTTTTTTTTTTGTTTGTTTGTTTTTTTGGTATATTTAAATCAAGGAGCTGGTTCTGAGTTGTTTGATTTAGTTCTGGATTCTTTGGTGATGTTTTTTCGCTTCAAATTTTACTTAGTCATTCATTTTTAGGATTGAGGTGAATTTGAAAGTACTTCAGGGCCAGAGATGACACAGAAATTATGACACTTATCTTGTAGGCAGCTAGTTCAATCCTGGTACCACATGGTTCTCAAGCACAACTTGGTATGACTTATTTAATCTCCATACCACAGGACCCAAATGCACCAACATCTTAGGTCCTAGCATCGTACCACCAGTTTAGTTGGGAGCATCATCATCCCTAGTCCGTCAGGTCTCATTAATCTTATTAAGATTAATAAGAATTTATTAGATTAAGCTACAGCTGGTCTGAACTGCTAAGTCAGGTGCTTTTTTGTTTGTTTCATTTTGGTTTCATTTAGTTTTGGTATCATTACTGGTGATGCTCAGAGATTTTCAATTAGAGGTCATTCCTGGCAGTGCCCAGGGGACCATATGGGATGCTGGGATCAAACCCAAGTCAGCCGAATGCAAAGAAGCACCTTACCTACTGCAATATTTCTCCACTATCTCTCTAGCCACTGGGTTAGTGTTTTTTAGGTGTCTAAGATTCTGATGAGCTCTAAGAATCATATATGTTGTTGGTGGTAAATAAAATAAATAAGATAGATTCTAGGGAGACTGGATTTACAACTGACTTTTAATATAGTTGATTCTTAAAACCTTCATTGCAAAAACCCACTATGTAGTGTTTTGGTTTTTTGTTTTGTTTTTGGACCACACACAGCCCTGCTCACTCTGTGCTCAGGGGTCATTTCTGGCAGTTCTTGGGGGACTATATGGGTTGCTGGGGATCAAACCTGGGTCAGCCACATGCAAGGAAAATTTGCCCTACTGCTGTGCTATCACTTCAGCTAAACCATATATTTTCTTTAAAAAGTGTTTCAACCCAAACAGAAAGTAAGCATTTTCTTTAGACTAATCTTCTGAAGCAAAATTCAGATGAGTGTCCATGTTCCAATGGGCTTTTTTTCCTGATGCTCTCATTAGGTTTCAGTTTCATCTATTCATTTTCCTGCAACCAAAATAGAAAATATCGTCCCTTGCTAAGAGATGTTTTCTGTTTTCCCAGTGTCATCTTTATTGATTTTTGCCCCCCAGGTGCAAGATACTTCCTTTATTCTCTGCATTGTGGTGATACAACCAGAAATCCCTGTCAGACAGCTGAAGAACCTCAATACAGTCCCCAGCAGCAAACTGCTCTATCACCGTTTGGACCTCCTGGGCCAGCCCAGTGCCTGCCTGCACTTCAAACAGCTGGCAACCCTCGGTAAGGCTCCCCAGGTCTTCCACCTGGAATATTAGTTTGACTTGTTCTTTTTGTCAAAACTGTTCCATGCACATCCAGCTAGTTCAGTGTGTAAATGTCCAGCCTGCCTACATCTTGTTGCCAAACCACAGACAATGGAAGGAGATAAAGATGGGCCATTCTCAGGAACCAAGGGTACTAGAAGGAGGGCAAGGCCAGCAAGAAGGGGTTGATTCCAGGAGAAGGTTCTGTCTTGGCCTGATCTTACAGTGGAGCTTTGGATTGAAAAATCATTTGCAGCACCAGAGAGATAGCACAGTGGTAGGGCATTTGCCTTGCTTGTGACACCCTCCCCCCACACACACACACCTGGGAGAGACTCGGTTCAATTCCTGGCATCTCATATGGTCCCCCATCCTGCCAGGGATGATTTCTGAGTGCAGAGCTAGGAGTAATCCTTGAGTACCTCTGGGTGTGGTCCAAAAACCAATCAACCAATCAATCAATAAGTAAAGTTTAAAATTAAAAAATAATCATTTGCAGAATCAACCCAGACTTCAGACAGTCTCTCGGGTCCATTCAGCTAGTGCTATAGGTAATAGGCTGAGGAGCCCAGAGGTCTGGCTCCTTCGTGACTCTCTGTAAAATAAAATCCATGAGTTGTGAGACTAACCCATCCATTATATCTCCAAACCCAGGCAGATGGGTTTGAAGAAGCAGGATAGTGGTTAAAGATGAATAAACCAAGCCAGTCAGGAGCCAGCCTGTGCCTCATGGTCTCTGAGCCAAGAGCCAGAACTGCCTCTTTCTTTATTAAACCAATAGCCATCCCACCAGGTGGGGCTGGATAGAATAAAATTCAGGTGGGCTTTTACATATCAAAAGAAGAGGTTATTAGAAAGAGGAAGATAATTACTGGGTGTCATCTTACATCTTTTTACACAGATATAGGACGTAGGTCAGGAAGGGAGGCATGAACAAGAGGACCCTGTCTGGACCATCTTCAGAGCTACATTTCCCTTTAGAAGAGCCTGGATGATGGGAGTGATATTGGATTTATGTACCTGAAAAACTATTAATAGTATTGTAAAACCTGCCCCCCAATTTTTTTTTTGTTTTCAGACCACACCTGATGATGCTCAGGGGTTATTCCTACTCAGGAATTAACTTCTGGCAGTACTCTAGGGACTATGTGGGATGCTGGGGATCAAATCCTGTTTGGCCACATGCAAGTTAGGTGCCTTAACTGCAGCAGAATACTACAGTTAGCTACAAGGCTACATGTAATAAGCTGCCAAGCTGCCAAGTGCAGGAGCCACAAAGCTGTAGGGGCCCATGGGGCCTGCCGGCCAGGGCTACACCACTCAAGTGGGCAGGGAGAGAGAGAGAACTAGAAGCTAAACATCCTTTTATTACTGCCTAAGGTCTGAAGTCTGCAGTTGCCTCTGAGTTTTCTGAGAGAAATAGGTAGAAATTCACTGGCCATAGAGCCCAGGGAGAACTATAGATACAAATTTTTTTTTTGTCCCCAAATTCCCAATACAGACCAGGCAAGGGTCTGGGTTGAGGTGTGTATGGGGTGCATTTACTGTACCTCCTCTTTCTATACAGACAGTGTGAAGAACACAGCCTGTGGTAAGAATTGGGAGGCCTTATTTTTTTCTTTTCTTTTTTGATTTAGTTATATGCTTTTTTTTTTAATGTAGATACAAATTTGAGAAAGACTAGAGAATGAAAGATAGATACAGAGCAGACAGCTTCTCGCTGATGCTTTATCTTGTTCTTCCCACTCATTGGCAGGCACTGCTCTGTCTGTACCCTGCCCCTCCATAACTGCCAGACTTTTTCTTTTCCCTTTTTTTTTTTTTTTTTTTTTTGGTTTTTGGTTTTTGGTTTTTGGGCCACAAACAGTGACGCTCAGGTGTTACTCCTGGCTATGCGCTCAGAAGTCACTCCTGGCTTGGGGGACCATATGGGACACTGGGAGATCAAACCGTAGTCCGTCCAAGGCTAGCGTAGGCAAAGCAGGCATCTTACCTCCAGTGCCACCGCCCGGCCCCGAGTCTCTCTTCTAAGGAAGGATCTAAATGCTGTCCCAGGCTGCCCCAGAAGATACCATGGGAATGAACAGGGACATTGCTGGAATCATGATGACAAACAACTATTCTGGCCTCTCCTAATGATGATGGTTCAAGAGATGGAAACTTTTCCTTATTTTTGTTTTGTTTTGTTTTTGTTTTTGTTTTTGGGCCACACCCGGCAGTGCTCAGGGGTTACTCCTGGCTATCTGCTCAGAAATCGCTCCTGGAAGGCACGGGGGACCATATGGGACACCGGGATTCGAACCAACCACCTTAGGTTCTGGATCGGCTGCTTGCAAGGCAAACACCACTGTGCTATCTCTCCCGGCCCCCTTATTTTTCTTTTTTAAGGTTCTCAGGGCTTCCTTCTGGCAAGCACAGGGAATGTTGGGGACCAAATCCACTGGTCACATACAAGGCAGGCACCTTTCCAGTTGTACTACGGCTTTGACTCCTGGATGGAAACTTTCTAAAGACACCCTTTAACTCTGTATATCTAAAATCTAAACAGTATAGCAAACTAATATGACTCAAACAGAAACAAAAAATGCTGTAAACCGTCACAGAACTAACAAAAATGCTGAAAATGGTCACAGAACTAACAATGACCTGGCCTGACAAAGTTATGGAGTCAAAGGCCCGGGAAAGTCTGTTTTTGCTTCTGATGGGTCCAAAAGAAACAGCTGTGACATTAAACTGAGAGTGAGGCATCTTTTTTGGACTAAGGAGAGAAGGAAAAATTAAATGAAGGTCCCCATGAGATGGTTCATAAGAGCTGAAACTGCTCCCTCCTGCCCTCTACCCCACCCACATAATCCTACTGGGAGCACCAGGACCTGAGGACTCAAGATATTCCCAGGGGCCACACGTGAAAATGGCGTTAATGGTAGCCATTAACAAAGACTGGGTGTTCAGCCAGTATGAAGGAGCCACAGAAAGGAAGCAAGGTGGCAAGTGGGAAGGAGGCCATGGTCAGAGAAAGGTGGAGAAACCCTAGTTAAGGAATCTGGGTCAACCCTCATCTTGAGTTTCTGGTCATCAAAATGGGCTCAAATGCCTGGGACACAGTTGAGTCACAACACAAACTGTATCAGAATATTTCTTTTTTTTTTTTTTTTTTTGTTTTTGGTTTTTGGGTCACACCCAGCAATGCTCAGGGGTTACTCCTGGCTCTATGCTAAGAAATCACTCCTGGCAGGCTTGGGGGACTATATGGGATGCCAGGATTTGAACCATCAACCTTCTGCATGAAAGGCAAACACCTTATCTCCATGCTATCTCTCCAGCCCCCTATTCTCCCTTTCTAAGCACAGCTTTTGGTTTCCTCAGGAAAAGCTTGAAGCTGCCTTCTCAAGGACAGATGGGCAAGAGCACTTCCCAAAAAGCATCTGGGAGTGCCTGAGGGGAGAAGACTGGTGTATCTCAGGCCCATTTTGTGTTCTTCTCTTTCAGAAAGTCCAACCGTCATGCTGTCTGCTGGCAGCTTTTCCTCACCCTATGAACACCTCAGCCAGCCAGAGACAAAGCGCATGGTAGAACACTACACCGCCTACCTCAGTGACAACACCCGCCTCATCGCCAATCCGGGCCTCAAAGTGAGTGCTGGTTTGGGGCCATGTTTCTGCCCTGCCCTTCCCCAGTGGGTGCCTAGAATGGGGCTCTGGAGGGTGTCAGGGCCCTTGTGAAGTGGTAAATCCAGCTCTACAGAACAAGAAAGTCAGGATGTGTGACCTAGGGGATGCTGGGGGGTTGGCAGTGACCCTGTTGATGGATTAGAAACCATGTAGTCCTGGACCTTTGAGGCCATGGGGGTTTGGGGGGGGGTGTTATTTAGGAAGAGTACTATGATTTAGACTTCAGGGAAACTTTCTCAGCCTGTTTTCGCCCCCCACCCCCAGGGGGGAAATATGACTGTCAACCAAGATGAAAAAGCTAACATTTGGGAGTGCAGAAGTTTAAGCTGGGGTGTGAGTGTTTGTAAGTCTGACACTTAAGGTTCCCCCCCCCCTTTCCCACCATCCCCTTTCAACACAGAAGGTGAGCAATTATGCAAACTCCTCAGCCACTGACTCTGTTTCAGTCAGCTCTCTTTTTCACCAAGTTTGGCCATGCCCATCTGCTGTGGAAAGATTTTTCTGAGGAGTAATTGGGCTTGGCTTCTCTGCAAGCAAGCTTTGGGAAGGCTTGCCAGCCGTCCACTCTCTTTTCATGCAAGTCTTAAGGGATCCCTGCCATGTCTCCCTTTGTCTCTCAGTTCTCTGTCAGAAATGAAGTAATGGCTACCAGCCACGTCACAGATGAATGGATGACACAGATGGAAATGAGCAGTTTGAACACTTACATTGTCCGCCGTTACATAGCAACGCCCAATGGTGTCCTCAGAATTTACCCTGGCTCCCTCATGGACAAAGCATTTGATCCCACTAGGAGACAATGGTGAGTTTTCAGGGCTTCCATTATCAAAGGTTGCCCTCTCACCCCCACCCCCTACTAAATGTCCCCCAATGCTGGAGAGACTTGATACCATGTACAACAAAGCCATTTCAGGCAGTCATATTAAAGAAGATAATTTCTGTGAAACAACTTTTTTTGGTCTTTTTTTTTTTTTATGTCAGGTTGGGATTTTGAGACTGGGGACAAGGAAGAAATACTACAGTGGTTAAGATGCTTGCCTTAAATACAGCAATCCTGGGTTCCTTCCCCAATACTCTAATTGGTTCCCCCAGTTTCACCAGGAGTGATCTCTGTGAGCAGAGCTAAAAGTAAACCCTGAACACTGCCAATGTGGCCCACAAAGAAAAGAAAAGCAAAAGAATAAGATTTTTTTTTGTTTGTTTGGTTTTTGGTTTTTGGGTCACACCCGGCAGTGCTCAGGGGTTACTCCTGGCTCCATGCTCAGAAATTGCTCCTGGCAGGTACGGGGGACCATATGGGGCACCGGGATTCGAACCGATGACCTTTTGCATGAAAGGCAGACGGCTTACCTCCGTGCTAT